>JBBBDQ010000649.1:435000-582500 GCA_037127315.1 Ascarosepion bandense | reverse complement strand
CCCTTTCGCATGGGGGAGTGTAAATTTGTTGATTTCTTTCCTCTGTGAATATTTATTTGCCCAAGATTTTTATTTTTTTCTAAATTCTTTTTAATAAAGTTGCTTGGTTTTATTTTCACCCGTGATTTTTATGGTTTTTAATTTATGGCCACAGGTTATATAAAGCAGATCTCTCCACTGTTTAAGTCCTCAAAGAACTCGTGAGCGTAAAACTTATGACGAGGGCCATCCTTACATAGAAATTCATGTTGTTAAGAGCTTTTTGCTCTGTCTAAAAAATCTAGGCTTCGATGTAATTTACTGAGTAGGTAGATTTGCTTTAGACCTGGTTTTCTTTTATCAATATTATCCTTCTTTTTTTTTGTCAAGACATTATCTGGATAAACTTTAACAGTTGTGGCGAGTTGCTCACATCAGCGATTTTCAGTTTGCTTTGATATATATATATATATATATATATATATAGTGCATCGAGGAAGCAGACAATTTTCTAAACATACACTGTTAAATATAAGAGAAAATGATTGTCCCTAATGTTTAATCATGAGCCGTTCTATATATCGTATTTTGGTTTTAATTTCAGGCGAAAATGAAGACAAATTTCTCCAACATTTGGATAATTTTTTATTAAGTTGGTTTTAAGCTTTCGGCTCACATGAGCCATCTTCAGAGAGGTTACAAGGACGTTAGCATAAAAACATATAGCATCAGCTAAAGTTTTATGTTGTGTTGACATAAAACCTTTGCTAGGCAACGATATTAGTTACGAAAAATAGCAAATTCAATTCGTAAATGTGTAATACGGTTCTATGACGTCACACCGCGTGAGAGCTCGAAATGATAACAGAACCATATATTTAAATTCAATGTAATGTATTATGACCAGATTTAAATGTAATTTTATTAAGTGTGGGTTGTTTGGATTTAATGTAGATAGCCTCCAATATCTGAAGGTTCTTTTTACTGTGTGTATGTCTGAGTATTATTGTATTGTTGACTAAAATCACTCTGATATTACCTACATTGCTATGTTTTTTTTTTCTAAGAAATGTTGTTTAATTGTACTCTGATCAGAAAGGTGGCCTGTAAGTCTACGGGAGAGTGAAGATGGCTCATGTGAGCCGAAAGCTTAGAACCTACTTTATAAAAAATTATCCAAATGTTGGAGAATTTTTGCCTTTATTTTCAACTGAGTTTAAAGCCAAAATACGATGTTTAGCACGACTCATGATTAAACATAATGGACATTCATTGTCTGTTATATTTAACAGTATATGTTTAGAAAAAAAATATATATCGATAGATAGACAGATCAAAAGAAAGAGAGAGAGAGAGAGAGATAAAGAGAGAGTGACAAAGGGCTGGTTGATCTACCCTCAGACAATTTTTAATTCGTTTATATTCTTTTTACTAGCTTTTGTTGAATATTTATTCATGTTTTTTTTTCCTTTCTCCTAAGTTATTTATTTAAAGCGAGATCAAATTCTAGTTGGACCGCCACAGGTACTTAAGCCCCCAAAACACTTCTTTCTATATCTTCCACCGTCTCATTCACTTAAGTAACCCCACCGAAAAAACACTTCTGAACTTTATGAATATTTCTCTATCTTGCAGCGTCATTTTCACTAAATCCCTCCCCACAAAAATCACCTATGAACATTATGAATCTTTCTATAACTTGCACCGTCATATTCCCCAAATCTCCTCTCCAAAAAAACACTTCTCAAGTTTATGAATCTTTCTATATCTTGCACCGTCATTCATATTCACCAAATCCCCCACCAAAAAAACAAACAAAAAAAAACTTCTGAACATTATGAAACCTCCACCGCCATATTCATCTAAGCCCCCCAACAAAAAAAAAAACAAACAAAAAAACTCCGGAACATTATAAACCTTTCTATATCATCCACCGTCATATTCAATTAAGTACCACCAAAACACTTCGGAACATTAAGAACCCGTCTATTTCTACCAAGTATAGGTTAAAGGATGTGCGTTGTGGTACAGTGGATATCGGCTCGGAACGAGAAACCGGGGAACCGAGTTCGAATTCCAGTTGAATCCATTGTATTCACTTACGTGTAAATACCCTTGGGAAAGGTATTAATCCGTCTCTTCCTTCCAGTTATGGGTTAAATTGCAGGACAGATTGGGTTCTATAGCCTTGGTCGGCAACCAGTCTACCGCAGAAAGCAATGGCAACCTACTGCGGGATAATCTTCTGCCCAGTCAGTCATGTCTCTTTCGAGACATGATCGCCCAATCGCGTATGGCACTTGACTGACTGACTGAATATAATAGTTGGAATAATGATTAAGGCTTCTACTGGTCAAGAAGTGGGGGATCAGTTTATTACTTCATAACAATAGGAAACCGATCTCCCACTAATTACTACATAATAATATAATACATTTCTTTCCCCTCTAGCTATGAGTCAAATAATAAGACAGATTGGGTTCTATAGCCTTGGTCGGCAACCAGTCTACCGCAGAAAGCAATGGCAACCTACTGCGGGATAATCTTCTGCCCAGTCAGTCATGTCTCTTTCGAGACATGATCGCCCAAGCGTGTATCACGTATGGCACTTAACTGACTGATCGATGGACACGAGATGGCTACGAGCGATAAAATGTCCTGAGAATGACAGCAAATCACTTAATTTTCCCAACGTAAAAGAAGAGACACACAAATGGATGCTGGGATTTATTCGTAGGTCATTAAATAGGCTGGTTCATCTCAGTTCTGGTTAGGTCTTATTTAAGTCAGAACGCCACATTCACTACTATTTTGTTCGTTCCTATTTTGTGAATCTTTAGCATTATTATAATTTTCTTGCCATATTATTAGATTGTCCAAAAAGTTCGTAAACACTTGAAAAAAATTGAAATTTTACTCGCCAGGTTCGTTGTGGTGCAGCGGATATCGGCTCGGAACGAGAAATCAGGGAGCCGAGTTCGAATTCCAGTTGAATTCATTGCATTCACTTACGCGCAAATACCCTTGGGAAAGGTATTAATCCATCTCTTCCTTCCAGTTATGGTTTAAATAACAGGACAGATTGGGTTATATAGCCTTGGCTCGCAACCAGTCTACCGCAGAAAGCAATGGCAACCTAGGGCGGGATAATCCTCTGCCCAGTCATTCATGTTTCTTTCGAGACATGATCGCGCAAGCGTGTTTCACGTATGGCACTTAACTGACTGAATCTAAGTTTACCAGAAAAGATTTGCAAAAACTGAAATTTTACTAGCAAAAACAACAAGAATTATTGCAAAAAATAAACACTAATATTTTCTAAGACTTTCTGCCATCGATCTGTAAGGTTTCGAATCTTGTCAAAGTACCATTCAGCCGGCTTCGAATCAAAGAATTCTTGAGACGCTTCCTCGACTTCTTCAAACGAGTCGAATCGGCGGCCCTTCAGAAAGTTTTGCATTGAGCGGAAAAGGCCGTAATCTGATCGAGCACAGTCAGGACTGTAAGCTGGATGTGGCAGGACCTCAGCGCCCTCCAGCTCTTCAAACATGTCTTTGGTCTTCCTGGCGGTGTGTGGCTTGGCATTGTCCTGCTGCCTCAAAGCTCGCTTTCGGTTGATCAGAGCCGGGTACTTTTGTTTCAACTTGTTGTAGACCCGCATAAGTTGTTGAAAGTAAAGTTCGGCACTAATGGCACGACCATTCGGAACCAACTCAAAATGCACGATTCCTTCAAAGTTCCACGAAACGCTCCACATAACTTTCTTACCGAATCGATCTTGTTTTGGAACCGACGGTGTATCTTGCCCTTTCTGAACCCATCGCTTGTCTCAATTGTGCTGGACCAGATAGACCCATTTCACAAGTGTTTACGAACTTTGGGACAACCTGTTATTTAGTTAATTTGCTTCCCATATATCACTTGATTTTTTTGTCTGTTTCTTTTTCTTTTAATTGCTTATTGAAAACTTTGTTAATTCCGTTTGTTATGCAGTACGACCATTTATTTACATTTCACCATGGCCTTTCACTCTAGACCTACCTATATGCCGGTCAGCTGTTCTTGAAATTATGTATATCTTCTACCGTCAATCCGTTTCTGCAGTGGTAGCATAAACGCACTAAGACGCTTATAGTTTCTTTCTCTTATGATTATTTCCTATTATTTGTACGTGAAATTTTGCACGGGTTATATTTTAAATCGTGGTATTTATAGAATATAATTACAGTGTTTACGAGTGGAGGGAAAACATCAATATAGACGGAATAAATATTATCTCTGACTGCCACGTTAATTAGAAATAATGACTGTAATTATATATTTGGAAAAAATGCCAGGAAGCAAAAAAAAAAAAAAGGAAAAAAAATTTAAAAATACAAAATAAAAAAAAGTTTTAATTAAAATGAAACATTGCAAAGACATCGATTTATGTGCAATACGCACGCAAATGTCTTTACTAAAACGAAACTCATTTTAAAAATGAGCAGAGTACCCATCAAAAACGACAAGATTATTTACAAACAAGGCGGAAATGTGAGCATGAATCTGCTCACATTTCTGCCTTGTTTCCGATCTGACTGTGACAAAATGTTCGATCATCTGCATCATTAATTACTGTCAGAATATTATCTATGTATCTATGTATTATATAGCGTATATCTATGTATCTACGTATTATATAGCGTATGGATAACAAAAACAAGGATTCGGCCAATAGAACACATTCATGCAGACCGTGATTTTCAGCGGATTAAATGAAAGAGAGACACTAACTAGTCCTTGATCGAATTGTAATTATTTTTACGGCTTATCAACAACTTTTAAGATTTTAAAGAAAAAAATATATTTTGAATTCGAAGCTAAAATAATTGGCGGTAACAGAATACAACATAAACAATATTGTTTTAAGAATTATAACGATTTTTACTTACAAATACTATTCTTTAACCTATCAGTCAGTCAGTCAAGTGCCATACGTGATACACGCTTGGGCGATCATGTCTCGAAAGAGACATGACTGACTGGGCAGAAGATTATCCCGCAGTAGGTAGCTATTGCTTTCTGCGGTAGACTGGTTGCGACCAAGGCTATAGAACCCAATCTGTCCTGCTATTTAACCCATAACTGGAAGGAATAGACGGATTAATACCTTTTCCCAGGGTATTTGCACGTAAGTGAATACAATGGATTCAACTGGAATTCGAACTCGGCTCCCCGGTCCGAGCCGATATCCACTATACCACAACGCACATCTCGCATACATGTTTGAAAATGTCTCAGCCTGTATTCTCACGTTGCTAGTCATTGCAAGAATTGTGATCTGGATGTCGCGAATGGATGGTATGATCTGGTTATATAACAGTTTCTTTTTGTGGTACTTGAGGAAGGATTTTAATCTGTTTTATCCCATGCCAGGCAGTAAAGCCAATTACGACACAAGAAGCTATCGAGCATAAAAGAAATATTACTAATCTGCAGGAAGACAAAAAGATAAGAGAAGGCAGTTGATAGCGATAGATATTGCATTTAAATTTTTGCATATTAAAATTACTGGAAAGCATGGAGCCGGAAGGGAATTCCACAAGTGAGAAGAGCGATTAAAAAAAGTGTCAGCAATGTACTTACGACTACGTTCATCTTTTTCTTTTATGTGCCATGTCCCTTCAGGACGTAGGCGATCACGTCTTTCCACATTTCCCTGACCTTGGTGGCTCTTAGCACTCTTTTTTCTCTTACACCACACAACACCCGTTCCGTCATCCACCTGATCAGGTCCTTCAAATATGTTATCCGCTGCTTTCCTCTGTCTCTTTTCCCCTCCATCTGGTCTGTTAGTATCAGGTTCTCCAAGCCCTTTTTTTTTATTGCATGTCCCAGGAACTTCAGTTGTCTCTTCCTGATGCTCAGTATTAATTTCCTTTTCGTTCCCATTCTTTCCAACACCTCATCATTGCTCACATGCTCGGTCCATTATATCCCCAGCATCCTTCTGTAGAACCACATTTCAGATGCTTCAAGTTTTTCCTTTATCTTGTCCAGCATTCATTGCCATATTGAAATAACTGGCATCACATACCAATTCAGTACTCTTCTCTTGGTTTCTAGTGAAATTGTCCTGTTTCTTAATACTTTACTCAACTTCTGGAAAGCTACTTTCGCCATGCTAATTCGCCTTTGGACGTTCACCCAGTACAATAATAAATTGATGAAATCTAAACACAAAGTAGTCTTCTTCTTTATCTATGTGATGTCAACCTCCAGGGCGTAGGTGATCATGGCCTTCCACATCTTCTTATCACTTGCAGCTTATAACACATTTTCTCTTCTTGCTTTTCCCATACCCTGCTATGCCATCCATTTGCTGAAGTGCATCAAGTATGCATTGCCTTCTTCAGTCTCTATCTCTCTATTTGTCCTACGAGTATCAGATTCCCCAAGCCGTCCTTCCTCATTACACATCCCAAAACTTCAGCTGTATTTTCTTTATGTTAATTACAAGCTTCCATTTCGTTTCCGAAACCCCAGCGTTACTCCACATGCTCAACATTTTTCTGTAGAACCCTATTTCGGTTGCTTCAAGTAAATTGAAAATGTCTAATTCCAATGAAATGATCATCTTTCCCCAGTCTTTGTGATGCATACTGAACTATCATCTGTTAAAATATTTATTTGCCTTTCAAATAATTTTAACATAAGTTTATCAGTGTGGTGCATTGGATATCGGCTCTGAACTAGAAATCAGGGAGCCGATTTCGAATTCCAGCCGAATTCATTCACTTACGCGCAAATACCCTTGGGAAAGGTATTAATCTGTCTATTCCTTCCAGTTATGGGTTAAATATCAGGACATTAAGTTCTATAGCCTTGGTCGGCAACCAGTCTACCGCAGAAAGCAATGGCAACCTACTGCGGAATAATCTTCTGCCCAGTCTCGAAAGAGACATGATCGCCCAAGCGTGTATCACGTATGGCACTTAACTGACTGGCCATGCGTGAAGGTTTTCCTGCGGTAGCTTGCCATTTCTTTCTGCGGTAGACTGGTTGCCAACTAAGTCTATAGAACTCAATCTCTTCTGTTATTTAACCGATAGATGGAAAAATAGATGGATTAATACATTTCAAATGGGTAATTGCGAGCAAGTGGATCCAAAAAGTTTTGTTGTAATTCGAACCCGGATCTTCAATTTCTCGTTCCGAGCCTGTATTCACTGCACCACATACTTCTCTGAGTTACTTTCAGTTGAGTTCTCGCACACTGTCCAGTTCTTCAGATGTAACAACAGTTAAACGTATTTTTCTACCTTTTACAAAACACAGGCTGAGCCATCGAAAGGGAAAATTTAACAGTCTATACAAATTTCTTTTCCATTATATATTGTGTCCTCCTACGCTCCCGACATTACTTAATCTCAAAGCAAATCGAATTTAGACTCTTGGGTGTCTCCAGATTTTATCAATCTTCTATAGCCAATTCGTTTATTCTCGTTACAAAAAGGACTTTTGTATATTCTTCTACCTGGGCGTCTGTTCTGTTAGGAATTTTTTGACGCTTTGGCCTGACGCCTCAATTAATATCCTGCGGCAAACAACGCGATACTCTTTCCTTCTCTCTCATGTATATATATATATATTTGTGTGCGCGTTCTTTTTATTCGGACAAACTGAAAAGCCCTGCTGTATTTTGTATAATTTATTCACTAAGAGAAAGATACGGTCGGTACTTTCATTTTACAAACGTTAATGTTAGGCCGCTGGGTGTTCTCAATTCGGACACAGAGAGTCCGATTTGGAACTAACTCGAGTCTGGCTGGCAGACGCGGACACACAGGTGAGGTTTCCCTTGGAATATCAAAAGAAAAGGCGGCCGGCATTCCCTCTTTATCCACATTTATGGTTCGTCTGGCTTCAGTTAGAATCGTTGTAAAGAGAAGGAAAAAAATTATAAGTTTTCCTTGATAATGGTCCCAAGAATTCAAGAGCAGAACTTCCGACATCTTGAAGAATCGAAAGAGAATTCTTTAATTTATTCCTGGAAGTAAAAACTCTCAAATTAATAAGGAAAGAAGAAAATCGTATATTGAACTTACTAAATTGTACAGTAAGAACAAATCTATTCTTTACATAACTTTTATTAACTTATGTTGTCTAAATTGCTTCTTGTTATTTAATTCCGTCCCGGGTAAAACGATAAACTAAATCGGGCGGTTTAATCGGGAGGTTTTGAAGTTCGTGGAACGACCTCAAAATTTCTGTAGTTCCTGGGTCTATGGGAAAATTGTTAACATCTAAACTGCAGCCAAACCACTCTGAAAGTACAAAAATAAATTTATATATATATATATAAAAAACCAGCAATACATTTTTGTTGTAAAGTATTACTAACAATAGATTTCTTCTTTTGTGTATCTTGTCCTTTCAGAACGTAAGCGATCATGGCTCTCCACATCTCCCTATCTCTGGTGGCGCTTAGTACGCTTTCTCCTGTTGCATCATGCAACCCTCATTCCATCCATACGATCAGGTCCTTTAAACATGTTATCCGCTGCTTTCCCCTGTCTCTTTTACCCTCTATCTGACCTGTTAGTAACAGGTTCTCCAAGCCCTCTTTTCTCATTGTATGTCTCAGGAACTTCAGCTGTTTCTTCCTGATGCTCAGTATTAATTTCTTTTTCGTCTCCATCCTTTCCAATACCTCACATGTTCGGTCCATGATATCCGCAGCATCCTTCTCTAGAACCACATTTCAGCTGCTTCATATTTTGTCTTCATCTTCGAAGATTTTGTCCAAAATTCACTGCCATAGTGACGAACCGAAATCACATATGCAGGCCAAGAGAGATTCTTGATTATTCTTAAGTCTTCCCAAATATCTCCATCAGTCCTTTGTGGCGTATTTTGTCATAATCGATTAAACATAGGTACAAGTTCTTCATTTGTATTTCCCTTTCATAGAGCATCCTAATCATAAATATGGCGTTCCTTGTTCCAGCGTCTTTGACGAAACCGCACTGTTCTCGTCCTATCTCGGGCCTGATTCGGCTTCTCGCTTTATTCATCAGGATTCGGACGATCAAAGTTTCAAAAAAATAACAGCAATGGAGAAAAAAATCCGAGCTTTAAATTTTTTGTAAATGAAATTACTAATGCCACAAAAAATTAAACTTCAATATTAAATGACCCATGTTATGACGGATGTGAATTGTGGTGCAGTGGATATCGGCTCGGGAAGAGAAATCGGTGAACCGAGTTCGAATTCCAGTCGAACACTCTGCATTCAGTTACGCACTGGTTAAAAAATTTGAAAGGTATTAATCCGATCCTTCCCTCCAGTTATGGGTTAAATAACAGGGTAGGGCTTGTGACCCTGCCCTTAAACAAATGCCAATGAAACATTCACTATCGGGGAGAAAGCCGGCTCAACACTCGACAAGGGTGCATGCGGCTGAGACACACACTCAAGGTCTCGTGGATAAAAGTTCCGGTTGCATCCAGTGAGTTCAATATCTGACTACAGCAAAGGTGAAAAATATCTAGAGAGGGTTCAGGTAAAAGGAAGATATGGTCCTGCGCATGACGTTAAACTGCATCGAACAACAAAGCTTCTGATTAGGAGGTTGTAAGGAGCATGGAATCACCTATTAATTGCTGTTGTTCTCAGATTCACCCTGACCTGGAGTAGTAGCACCAGTTAGGGTCCCAGCTATGGGCAAATAGTTAACCACCAAACTGGGTCAAAACAATATGAAAGTATAAAAATTAACTTTTTTAGTAATATATACATAAAAATAGACTTTTACAGAAAAAAACATACATTTTAAAAGAAAGATATTACCAATAATACATTTTTGAAGAAAAAATTATTACAATAACTCATTTTTGAAAAAAAAATATTGAGCAAAAATTTTGAATACAAAACTAGAAGACATTTTCAGTTTTCGAAAATAAAAAAGAATAGAAACAAAAATTTTGATTTAAATCTGACTAAATCAACCTTCTTGCTATAACCGAACATTTAAAAAAAAACATTAAAACCCTCCTTTTTGGCATTAAATAACCCACAGAGGTTGATATGCCGTTAAACAAAGCTCAAACTCAACTTAAAAGGCAGATAATTGATACTGAGACATCTTGGAAAAGGTAAGACTTTTGGAACTCGGAGACCTTACCCTAGTGAACGAAATAAACAGTTCAATTTAAATATTCAATTACCTGAAGAAGGTCTTTCGTAAAACGGCCGAAACGTGAATATGGGATCAAAGATGAAGACAACAATCTGAACGATGAAAATAATGTAAATAATAACCCATGAGCAGTCGATAAACAGTACAACAAACAAATTGTTTATATTCTCTCTCTCTCTATAAATATATATATGTGTGTGTGTGTGTGTGTGTGTGTGTGTGTGTGTGTGTGTGTGTGTGTGTGTGTCTGTGTGTCTGTGTAAAGTGCTTGCAGAATTTTTATTCGTTTTTATATAAAATTGACAGAATGAAAATGAGAAGTCACATTATCATTAATGTTTGTTTTAATTGTAAAACCGTCAATTCTTTTTTAGCCGTTTTACGCTAACAAAATTCCGATATACTGGTTATTTTGGGTTTTTTCTTTTCAAGAAACCATTTTTTATGTTGCATACAATTGGGTCTCAACATTCAAACAGGCATAAAACAATTCATCCCACACTCGGCAAAACTCAGCAAAAGACTTAGATGTCTAGTGCCTCTTCTAAAGGTAAAAGAAAATGTTTTAACCTACATATATCTCGATATGCTAGGTTTATTACAAATAATGTTTACAAAAATCTCATCAGACCCAATTTTTTTACAAAAATGAATGGGTAACATATATCCAGACGAAAAGAATAGTGAAGTGAGAAGGGGAAGACGGATTCAGATATACAATGTTCATTTTTGAACGCAGATGTCATGGTTAGAATGTTGCAGTTAGAAACTAGACGAAAAGATGGCCTTGGATTGAATTTCGGGTTAAACATTTGCAATTACCGGACAATAAATTTAGAGGCCGTATTTTTAATTGATAAACTTAATTGTTAGATTTTTATATTAATTTCGGCGTCAGTAATATCTTCTTCTTATAAATATAATCGTTTCTGTTTCATGACAATGATATTCATATTAATATCTAGAATATAGAAATATGGTAATGTTAATGATAATTTAAAAAATAAAAAAATTAAAAAATAATTTTTACTAAAAAACCTATTATTATTATTATTATTATTATTATTATTAATAATAATAATTACTGTTATTATGAATAGTTACTCTTCTTCATTTTTGTGAAGGTTAACGAGCCTTTGCTGTCATGTAGGAGGATAGATATCACAGTAATCTTTTCGGTAAATTTTCGTTTTAGGTACCGACGGCTTTTCCCCCTTCAAATTTATCCAAAATAGCATTATTTCTGTGCAAATGTATATGCTGAACTCAAATCAACAATTAGTTATTGAAGAAACTTACCTTTTTGCTTTGAAAGTCCATAAAAAAAAGAACTATATCTCGCACTCGAAGTCATGTAATTAACTGCAGAATGACGTTCTACGTAGGCAGCAATTTTGGTCGAATTTCGTCCTTTACTGAAACTTCCGGCGATGTACTTCCTGGTTGGAGAGTAATAAGCGTAGAAATACAATAGCGCATTACTTTAATTCCCGAAAGTACATCGCCGGAAGTATCAGTAAATGAAGAAAAATCGACAAAAAATCTGCCAAAATTCGAGCACATGCGCAGTCCGTCATTCTGCAGTTAATTACATGACTTCGTGAGAGTTACGGGAAAGAAAAAGACACAGTTCGTTTTTTTTTGGGGGGGGGGGGCATTTAGTTAAAAAAGGTAAGTTTCTTCAATAACCATTCACAGTTAGATTAACTAAATGCAGCGACAATTCTACTCCTGCAGCTTCTTCACTCGCACTTCCTGCCTGTGGAACTCGTTTCCATATTCTTGCTTTCCTGGCGGCTACAAGCTCCAGGAATTTAAATGCAATGTCAATACTCATCTATTAACCACTTGACTCCTTTCTAACTGGTTCGTCTTGCCCTTCACTCTCTTCTACTTAATCTTTTTACTTTTATGTAGCCCCCTGCACATCAGTGGCATTACCGCCTTGCTCGGGGTGATACGATTAAAAAAATTTTTTTTTCTCCCTTTCCTGTGGTACGATCTGTAGGAGTTGTTATATTTTCCTTTCTGCGTAAGCTATCAACCTGGTGTCATCTGTGTATCTTATATTGCCAAGATTATGGCCGCCAGTGTGGAATTCTGATAGGTTATCTAGTTCTCTCAAAATCTTTTCGCTGTACAGGTTGAATAGATCCGGTGAGAAGACACATTTTGACAATTTTTGAATATCTGCTGAAGTCATGAAGTAAAACCAAAAATATTTGTACGACCAGCAATAATTCGCCCGGAAGAGGTTTGCTGCAAGCGATACACGTGTAGCAAAATCACTTATGTAATAAACGTTTAGTAAACCATATTTCAAAAAGGCATGACTTACTGGGAAGAATATTTTTCCACAGTAGGTTACCAATAATTTCTGTAGTAGACTGGTTGCCAACCAAGGCTATAGAACCCAATTTGCCCTGTCATTTAACTCATCAGTCAATCAGTTAAGTATCATACGTGATACACGTTATGGGTGACAGGTCTCGAAAGAGACATGAATGTCTTGGCAGAAGATTATCCCGCAGTAGGTTGCTATTGCTTTCAGCGGTAGACTGATCCTCAGCCAAGGCTCTAGAAATTAATCTGTCCTGTTATTTGAGTCATAGCTAGAGGGGGAAGAGATGTATTATACTATTAAGTAGTAATAAGTGGGGGATCAGTTTATTACTTCATAACAATAGAAAACAGACCCCCACTTTATGCCCTGTAGAAGCCTTTATAATGTTTTCAACTATTATATTCAGTCAGTCAGTTAAGTGCCATACGTGATAAAAGCCTGGGCGATCATGTCTCGAAAGAGGCATGACTGACTGGGCAGAAGATTATCCCGCAGTAGTTTGCCATTGCTTTCTGGTTTCCAGCTAAGGCTATAAAACCCAATCTGTTCTATTATTTAACCCATAACTGGAGGGAAGAGAAGGATTAATACCTTTCCCAAGGGTAGTTATGCGTGAGTGAATGCAAGGAATTCAACAGGAATTTGAACTTGACACCAAGATTTGTCGTTCCAAGACGATATCCACTGTACCACATGACACATAATTGGATACACGTTTAGGCGAACATATTTCAAAGAGGCATAACAAACTGGGAACAATATTTTCCTGCTGAAGGTTGCAATTACTTTCTGCAATAGACTGGATGCCAACCAAGGCTATAGAACCCAATCTTTCCTGTCATTTAACTCATAGCGGGAGGAAAAAAATACAAAAAAACAAAAAAAAACAAAAAAAACGAAATGATACATTTCCCAATATCATGCGTGCGTAGATGATTGCATAGAATTCAACACGAATTTGAACTGAGCTCAGCAATTTGCTAGACTGGTTGACCACCAAAACAATAGAACCCAATCTGTCCTGTCGTTTAACCCATAGCTGGAGGAAAAAGAGACGGAATATTTCCCAATATTGTGTATGCGTAGATGAATGCATAGAATTCAACACGAATTCGAAATGGGCTCACCAATTTCCTGTTCTGAACCTATTTCCACTGCATCACAACGCCCATCCCGAAACAAAACAAAATATAAAAACTAAAATATGAACATTTCACATAATATTAAAAAACAATATCATATTTTCTTTTGTTTTCAAATACACATATTTTTCTAGTAAAAACTTTGTTGGATAGGAAATTAAGAATTAAAAGCAACAATTTTCTTCACTTTTACAAAAATTCACAATGACGTCTGAAATTCTGGTTTTGCCAAATAGAAAAAGGATTGTTGCATTCATTTTTGCATAAATACACTTAAGAAAGGTAAGTTCCCATCTCTTCTTTGCCCATCTATGGGTTAAAAAGCAGAATAATTTAGCTTCTCTAGGTTTGTTTGGAGACCAGTCTACAACAGAGAGTAATCTCAACCTACTGCGGAAAAATCAGTCAAGTCTCTTTTGAAACATGATCGCCCAAGCATGTATCTTAACTTTGAATTTTTTAAAAGTATCTCCTTTCCTGATAGAAAGTGCTCGGGATGATCAAAACTACGGAAAATTTTTATATTATTTAAGTCCTACAAAGCGGGAAAATATTACGTTGCTGGTAAAACTCAATAAAGAAACTAATTAAATCTTCTTTGTCGGCTGTATTTAATGAAAATGCTTGAATAAAAGGGTGTTACCCAACTATACATTAATATCTCTCTATGTATATATCTATCTATCTATATATATCTATCTATCTCTATATATGAATACACGTATGTTTCTTCGTACGTCAGTGATTGTGTGAGTGTGCGTATGTGTCTACCGAACGGCTTATTACAGTTCCTTGTTTATTGTTTGCGGGATAGACAACCAGAGAGATGGATATCGGTGGACAAACTGTTGGGCAGGCAGAAAAATATCCATCATGTGATTCGGTGTTTAAGTGATTAAAATAAGAGATCGATGAAAAGAAGGAGATAGAAAGGGAAAGATAGAGAAAGAGAGTCAGAAAGAGGGAAAGGGAAAGAAAGAATCAGAAAGAGAGAGAGAGAGAGAAAGAGAGAGAGAGAGAAAGAGAGAGTGAGAAAGAGAGTGAGAAAGAGAGAGAGAATCAGAATGAGAGGGAAAGAGAAAGAGAGCCAGAAAGAGAAAGAGAGTCAGAAAGAGGGAAAGGGAAAGAAAGAATCAGAAAGAGAGAGAGAGAGAGAAAGAGAGAGTCAGAAAGAGAGTGAGAAAGAGAGAGAGAAAGAGAGAGAGAATCAGAAAGAGAGGGAAAGAGAAAGAGAGCCAGAAAGAGAAAGAGAGTCAGAAAGAGGGAAAGGGAAAGAAAGAATCAGAAAGAGAGAGAGAGAGAGAGAGAGAGAGAGAGAGTGAGAAAGAGAGAGTGAGAAAGAGAGTGAGAAAGAGAGAGAGAATCAGAAAGAGAGGGAAAGAGAAAGAGAGCCAGAAAGAGAAAGAGAGTCAGAAAGAGGGAAAGGGAAAGAAAGAATCAGAAAGAGAGAGAGAGAGAGAGAAAGAGAGAGTCAGAAAGAGAGTGAGAAAGAGAGAGAGAAAGAGAGAGAGAATCAGAAAGAGAGGGAAAGAGAAAGAGAGCCAGAAAGAGAAAGAGAGTCAGAAAGAGGGAAAGGGAAAGAAAGAATCAGAAAGAGAGAGAGAGAGAAAGAGAGAGAGAGTGAGAAAGAGAGAGTGAGAAAGAGAGTGAGAAAGAGAGAGAGAATCAGAAAGAGAGGGAAAGAGAAAGAGAGCCAGAAAGAGAAAGAGAGTCAGAAAGAGGGAAAGGGAAAGAAAGAATCAGAAAGAGAGAGAGAAAGAAAGAGAGAGTCAGAAAGAGAGTGAGAAAGAGAGAGAGAAAGAGAGAGAGAATCAGAAAGAGAGGGAAAGAGAAAGAGAGCCAGAAAGAGAAAGAGAGTCAGAAAGAGGGAAAGGGAAAAAAAGAATCAGAAAGAGAGAGATAGAAAGAGAGAGAGAGAGTGAGAAAGAGAGAGTCAGAAAGAGAGTGAGAAAGAGAGAGAGAAAGAGAGAGAGAGAATCAGAAAGAGAGGGAAAGAGAAAGAGAGCCAGAAAGAGAAAGAGAGTCAGAAAGGGAGAGAGAGAAAGAGAGAGAGTCAGAAATAGAAAGAGATTGAGAAAGAGAGAGAGAGAGAAAGAGAGTCACAAAGAGAAATAGAGTAAGAAAGATAGAGAGTTAGAAAGGGAGAGTTAGAGACAAAAAGAGAGTGAGAGAGTCAGAAAGGAGAGATAGAGAGTGACCAGAAATAAAAAGCAAGAAAGGATTTGAAAATGAATTAAAGCAAAACTTGTATAATAGGTGAAATTAGAGAAAAATATAATCTGATCGAAAGATAATAAAAAATGAAAGAAAGATGGAAAGAAAGAAATGAATGACAAAATAAGGAGAGAAAAAAAGAAAAAGTTAAAAAAATATGAAGATGAAAATAAAACTAAAGCCGGAAAAAAACCAAAAGAAAGATAAAAAGAGAAAATGTCAAATCGAGAGAATAGAGTTAAACGTATATAAGTGAGTGTTAAAAGTCTGTCAAAGGGAAAACGAAAAAGGAAATAAATAAAAAAGAGAAATAAGAAATAAGAAAGAAAGAAAGAAAGAAAGAAGGAAAGGTAAAAAGGGAAGAAAAAAGAAACAAAAATAAAAAAGGAAAAGAAAGAAACAAAAAAGAAAGGAAGGAGCAAGAAAAAAAGAAAGGAAAAAGAAAGGAGCAAAAAAACGAAAGAAAAAAGCGAAGTAGAAAAATAAAACAGAAGTAAGAAAAAAGGAGCGAAGAAAAAAAAATGGAGGTGCGAAGAAAAAAAGAAAGAAAAATATAATGTAAGAACGAAAAATAAAAATAAAATGATTTGAAAGAGTGATGGAAAAATAAAGAAACAAAGAAAAAAGTAAAGGAGAACGCAAAGAAAAATAAAACAAGGAAAAAAAGAAAGAGAGTAAGCAAAAAAGAGTGAAGAAAAAATAAATAAAAAAAATAAGAAAAGGAAAAAAGCGGGGGGGGGCGAACGCAGAAAGAAAACTGAAAGAAAACAAAAATATTCAAAAATAAATCCATAACAAAACCAAAACGAAAAGAAAAAAAAAATAAGCATCCGACAAAAGATGAAGAGAAATGTTAGAAGAATCAATAAATTAAGCGTAGAAAGGGAGAAGAAGAAGGACAATGAAAGATGGACAGGATGAAGGAATAAAGAAATGAAGAAAATATTAACTGAAGAAAAGAAAAGAATGAAAGAAAGACAGGAAGGAGTTATGAAAAATAGAAAAATTATGAAAAAAAAAAAATAAAGATCGACGAAGAAAAGAATTAGAAGACAAAATAAGAGAATTAGACAAAAGCAAAATGAAAGATTATCGTAAAACTAAACATAATAGAATGATAGTATCTATTTAACTATCTTCATATGTATGTATTTATTTATCTATCTATCTCACCCTCTTCATCTATCTATCTATCTATCTATCTATCTAAGTCTGTTCTTATCTATCTATCTATCTATCTATCTATCTAAGTCTGTTCTTATCTATCTATCTATCTATCTATCTATCTATATCTATCTAAGTCTGTCTTATCTATCTATCTATCTATCTATCTATCTATCTATCTATCTATCTAAGTCTGTTCTTATCTATCTATCTATCTATCTATCTATCTATCTAACTATCTATCTATCTATCTAAGTCTGTTCTTATCTATCTATCTATCTATCTATCTATCTATCTATCTATCTATCTATCTAAATCTGTTCTTATCTATCTATCTATCTATCTATCTATCTATCTATCTATCTAAGTCTGTTCTTATCTATCTATCTATCTATCTATCTATCTATCTATCTATCTATCTATCTACTGTCTGTTCTTATCTATCTATCTATCTATCTATCTATCTATCTATCTATCTATCTAAGTCTGTTCTTATCTATCTATCTATCTATCTATCTATCTATCTATCTATCTATCTATCTTCTGTTCTTATCTATCTATCTATCTATCTATCTATCTATCTATCTATCTATCTATCTATCTAAGTCTGCTCTTATCTATCTATCTATCTATCTATCTATCTATCTATCTATCTATCTATCTAAGTCTGTTCTTATCTATCTATCTATCTATCTATCTATCTATCTATCTATCTATCTATCTATCTATCTATCTAAGTCTGTTCTTATCTATCTATCTATCTATCTATCTATCTATCTAAGTCTGTCTTCTATCTATCTATCTATCTATCTATCTATCTATCTATCTATCTATCTATCTATCTAAGTCTGTTCTTATCTATCTATCTATCTATCTATCTATCTATCTATCCATCTATCTATCTATCTAAGTCGGTTCTTATCTATCTATCTATCTATCTATCTATCTATCTATCTATCTATCTATCTATTACAGTCTGTCCATATCTATCAGCCAGTTTTTTCTCACTTTGACTTTCTCTCTACAAACACCTATGCACACACACACACACGCACACACACACAACACACATTCATATATATATATATATATATATATATATATATATATATATATATATATGAATATTTCCCTATATATGTCAAAAGGAAAATAAATATTTCCTCGTCCACACTTCTTGTTGCCTCCTTCTTTTATCTATTTTTCTCTCCACCCCCCCGCACATATATATATATATATATATATATATATATATATATCAAAAGGAAAAGAAATATTTCCACGTTCACACTTCTTGTCGCTTCCTTCTTTTATCTACTTTTCTCTCCACACCCACTACACACAAATATATATATATATATATATATAAGCATTTCATGATATGCGTAGAACGGCATGTAGAAGTGACAATTCTAAATGTAGGGTGAAGAGGGAATGAAGAAGAAATGCAAATGAAAAGAGAAAGAGGGAGATAGAATTAGAGAGTGAGAGAGAAAGAAAGAGACAGAGAAAAGGTAAAAGCAAGCAAGAAAAAAAAGAAAGAAAGAAAGAAAGATAGAATGAATGAAAGAAATAATGAAAGAGAGTGGGAGAAAAAAAGGATCAATTAGGAATCAAATAATTGACGTAACGTCGCTAAAAGTCGATGAACAGTGGAAACGAAAGGAAAAAAAAAGGAAAAAAAATATAAAAGAGAGAGCAATGGTGAAAAAAAAAAAAGAAAGCAACGAAAAGTATGAGTGACAATAAGGAACATTCAGCGAATCAGTCGGTTGAAGAAAAACAGTGGATAATAAGCAAGGTATTTATTAATAGTTCGTAAAACAATCCACCAATTAACTGGCATTGTATAGCGAAGGATGGGGGGGGGGAGAAAAGAAAGAAAAAAAAACATAAAAGAACACAGGGAAATGAATCAATTTTGTTCTGATTTTATTAGAATTTTTTTGTTTTTTGTCAAAGAAAACAATATACATTCACTTTTGTTTCAAAGACAAAGAAAAATAAAACAAACACTTAAAAAAACTACATATCTATTCTCGTAGTATATATATATATATATATATATATATATATATATGTGTTATATTGTGTATGTGCGTTCATACATAGATACCTACACACACACACACACACACACACACACACACACACACACACACACACACATATATATATATGTGTGTGTGTGTGTGTGTGTGTGTGTGTGTGTGTGTGTGTTGTAGGGTATCTATGTATGAACGCACATACACAATATAACACACACAGACAGAAAGATAAAGTGAGGCAGAGAGGCGGGGGACTCCGAACAGGAGTGTAAGAATTCATTATATACAGATTACAATAGTGTATAGCGGTTAAATTTAGAAAATATATCTTCTGAGATACAGACAGACAGACACACACACACACACACACACTTACATATATATATATATATATATATATATATATATATATATATATATAATAGTTGCTGGTTAGACGAGCAGACGGTAGATAAAAAAAAAGTGATCAATGCACAATCAAAACAAATGAACTGAATATGCGGAGCTGACAATATATCAAAGAAGGGAACACACACCTTGGCTACCAAGGTTTCGACTACGTCGGCCTCTTCAGGCAAAGCAGTCTGAAGAGGACGGCGGTTCAAACCTAGGTAGCAAATAGATAGATAGATAGATAGATAGATAGATAGATAGATAGATACAGACAGACAGACAGAATGTTATATACATATATAGATATATAGATATATAGATAGAGTGAGAGAGAAAGAGAGAGAAGAGAAAGGGAAAGAGATAGGTAGAGAAAGATAGAGATAGATAGATATGAATGTTTTTTAAATCTTATTAAATAAAAATTTGCTGTCACATTTATGAAGGTGTGTCCCACTCATCACAGGAGCAACCATTAATTATTTTCCTTAATATGCAGTTTCTGACATTCAGGCCTGCTTTTTTTGCTGAAGTTTATTCTGCTCTATCAAACTCGATGCTACCTTTAATGCCGACACAATGTTTAGGAATGGTGCATTGTGCTATTCTGAATATCGACTCAGAACGAGAAAAATGGAAGAGCCGCGTTCGAATTCTTGACAATTTAGTTGCATTTATTTTTGCATAGATACACTCAGGAAAGGTAAGATCCCATCTCTTCTTTGCATATCTATGGGTTAAATAGCAGAATAATTTGGGTTCTGTAACCTTGTTTGGAAACCAGTCTACAACAAAGAGTAATGGCAACCTACTGCGGAAAAATCTTCTACCCAGTCAGTCAAGTCTCTTTTGAAACATGATCACCCAAGCGTGTATCTTCACCTTGAACTTTTTAAAAGTATGCCCTTTCCTGATAGAAATATATATTTCCCAAACCAACAAATATAAATATAAAAAAACTATAAAACAAAAAGGAAGAGAAAAGAAAAGAAAAGAAAAGAAAAGGGTTCAATTTAAAAAAGAATTTAAATAATCACATGGGACATTTTGTTACGATATAATTTTTGATCGCATGTGTTCTTAGCTAAAAGACTATGGCAGTTTAATGCTACATTGTTGCTCTGTGTGTGGCTGTATATAATATATATACAGGGTGGGGCAGAGCAACGGCCTTATTTGGAATAACAAATAAAACAAAAGTGATGAAGATATACATCTATTTCTTTAAACAGCATCAATTACAACATTTAAATTTCATGTTTTACAAGCTTTAAACATGACATCAGTTAGATGGCGTCCATTCTGCTCAATACACTGTGTTAATCGTACTCTAAAATTTCGGTCAACTCTTTCCTGCATATCGGTGGGTATGTTGGTGACAGCTTTCAGGTGAGCCAGGGTGTTAGGACGATCGTTGTAAACAATTGACTTCATGTAGCCCCATAAAAAATAGACACACGGTGATAAATCAGGGGACCTTGCTGGCCAATGCAGATTCCCTCTCAAAGTGATGAGGTGTTCCTGGAAAGCGCTTTCCAACTTCGTCCAATCCATGATACGCACCTAGTTTCCTTAAAGTAACTAGAAACAAATTTTAAATCCCGCACTCTCTAAGAAGCCCCTCCCCACTATCCTTGGGGCAACCATCGCTTCAGGGCGCCAAATTCAAATAAGCAAATTGATCTGCCACACCCTGTATAATTAATATTTGCATACTAGGAATAATCTAAGTGTATGTTATTATAGCATCTTGAATGCATGGTCATCAGCAAAAAGGTGCAACCCAAAATGCCAAATACAGGTGGGGGATAACAGAATCAAGCAAGTAAAAAATTTAAGTACCTAGGAAGTGTTCTAACAGGAGATGGAAAGTGCAACAGTGAGATCCGAAGACGAATGGGCATGGCAAAGGACGCGTTCCAGAAGCTGAGTAAAGTACTAACACACAGGAAAATTTCACTAGAAACAAAGAAAAGAGTGCACGATTGCGATGTGATGTCAGTTTTTCAATACGGCAGTGAATGCTGGACAATATCATCGAAAACGAGGATAAAACTGGAAGCAGCGGAAATGTGGTTCTACAGAAGGATGCTGTGGATATATGAGGGGTTGGAAAGAATGGCAACGAAAAGAAACTTATTGGTAAGCATCAGGAAGAGACAACTGAATTTCCTGGGACATGCAGTGAGGAAGGAGAGCTTGGAGAACCTCATACTGACAGGCCAGACAGAGGGGAAAAAGAGACAGAGGAAGGCAGCGGATAACATATTTGCAGGGCCTGATCAGGTGGATGACGGAACGGGGGTTGCGAGATGTAATAGGAGAAAACATACTGAGAGCCACCAAGGATAGGGAGACGTAGAGAATCATGATCGCCTACGCCCTGAAGGGACAGGGCACAGAGAAGGAGGAAGAGAGAATGTACAACCAAGCGTAAAAAAGAGCAAAAAAAAAAAAGAAAAAAGATCAACACTCATATCTCGGTCACAGTAAACTTTGACATCTTGGTCAACCAGCGACTGGTTTCAATGTGCGTTTAGGGATGGAATCAATTGTCTTGAATATTGTTAAAAGAAAGCCTTTTTTATTTGTTCGTTTTTGCCTAATGTTTGCTTAATTTTAAATTTTTCATGCCTAATTAAAGGGTTGGTTTTGTTGTTTTTGGCAGAAATTTCTTTGAGTGGTGGATTCTTTGTCTTTTTCCCTAGTCTGTCAGTCACTTTCTTTCTTTCTTTCTTTCTTTCTTTCTTTCTTTCTTTCTCTTGACCGGCTGTATTTTAGCTTAGTTACCTTGGTGTATAGGTCACACTGGCTATTTAATTAACCCTCCCTTGCCCAGCCAAAAAGTTAAAAATTATTTTTTTCAACTCACTGGCAGAGACAATGTGTGTTTTGGGATGGAATCAATTGTTAAAAGTAAGCCATTTTTCTTTTGATCGTTTTTGACTAATGTTGGCTTAATTTTAAACATTTCATGCCTAATTGAAGGATTGGTTTTCTTTTTTTATCAAATATTTCTTTGACTGGACTTTAACTAAGTTAAAACTTAGCAAGTCACCAACCTTTGTTTTTTAATTGGAGTAGATAGACTAAACTATCACCCGGTTCACACACCACCCACGTCTATTGAACAGGTGAAGAGGCTCATCCCTTGTTCCCTGTTTAGGATGTGGTTTCCGGCTTTCTCTTCTCCAACCTTTTTACTCTTACGTAGCCCCCTGCGCAGCAATGGCGTTACCGCCTTGCTCGGGGTGATATGATTAAAAAAAAGAAGATATCTCTATTCTATATCACTACAGATTCGAGTTGTATGTTTTTAGGTTCCTCTTAAGTGTCACCTACTCAGAGTTCGACTTCTCCTGACGATACTATCAAGTTACTTGATAGATCATTCTCATCGGTATGGTTCGAAATCAATTCGGAAATATACATATATCTCATTATCTATCTATTAAGTCTGATAAAAGTATCGAGACTTGTGCTATAAATAAAAAAACGCAACATAGCAATTCGATAGTTGATCTCCTTCGAATTCATCGTGATGGTTAATTTTTGTAAACACGTATGAATGCGCCCTGATAAATGATTTTTACATTTTTAATTTATCCGTTGTAGCTATACGTATTTTTTTCTTTTTCTTTTTTTTTTTTTTTGTAAACAAGCAAACACAATGTCAGAGATATAAAACATTAAGTCAGTTAGTGACATACGTGATACACGCTTTGGGTGATCATGTCTCTTCCAAGACATGACTGACTGGACAGAAGATTATCCTGCACTAGAGTGCCATTGATTTTTCAGGTAGACTACAAACCAATCTGTCTTATTATTTAACCCATAATTGGAGGGAAGTGACGGATTAATACTTTTCCCAAGAGTGTTTGTAAGTGAATGCGAAGGAATTCAACTGGAATTCGAAATGAATTCCTTGCATTCACTTACGCATAACATGGGTTTAAATGATCGTCAAATGCATTTTAAAACATTGCGACTACACTGATAATAAGATTTTGTTCAGAGTTGATTGTTTTAATCGTGCCCGGCCTGCTACCTTACACTGGACACAATATAAATATAGGAAAACCAAATCAAAGTGACAGTTGATATTCTGAATATATTGCGTCGAAATTTTAAAAAAAATATTTCTTTTCACCTGGAGAATGTGTTTTACTTATATTTTTTATTTGTAGGAATCGCCAAAATTAGCGTATGGTCTCACGTTTACTTTTTTGTGAAATTGCTTTTGTGAGAGAGCACTTTTAAATGAATATAAAATAGTGTTTTCAATCGATTTTAATGGAACCTGATATATATATATATATATATATATATATATATGTGTGTGTGTGTGTGTGTGTGTGTGTGTGTGTGTGTGTGTGTGTGTAGTTGAATCAAGTCACAAGAACTAACCAACGTCTATATCCACTGGGCAATGTGTCCATACGGACAAGAACAACTGAAGTTTTGGGACTTATAAGCCTAATGTCCAGTAACCATTTGGTTAGTTCATGTGACTTGATACAAGGAGTTGTGAGTTCAATACCGGGCAACAGCAGTGGTGAACAAGTAACTTGCATGGTCAGAGGGAGATAACTTATGATTTCCAATTAAGGCATTGCTACTACAGAAGGAGTGAGAGTGATATACCCCAGCAATTGTAACTTGACCCAACTATATATATATATACGCATATATATATACATATGTATATATATACATATATATATACATATATATATTTAAACATATATACACACATATATATACATATATATACATATATACATGTATGTATACATATACATATATATATATATATATATATATATTTATATATTTATGCGCACACACACATATATATATATATGATAGTGATTGCCATAAATATACAGAAAAATGGATACTGAAGAGTTAAAAAAATATGACAACCAAACATAAATAAATAAATAAATAAATAAACTAAGTAGATGAAATACAATATGGCGGATAGAATCAATAAACATTGATGGAATGAATTTGCCCTGGAGGTTGTCACAGTTAAGCAGGAAGGAACTCTTCTGCGTTGGGGGTAAAAAGTAGGCTTTGAATGGAAAATAAAAGAAACGTTTGAAACGTTTGATCGAATAACAACTAATTGTCGAACATTATAAAATTTGAAATGATACGTTGCAGACAACAAAGTTACATTCACCAGTTAATGAGGAGTATATACAAAAACACACATAGAATAGGACATACATATATCCACACACACACACACACACACAAACGCACACACATACACACACATACATATAAATATATATATATATATATCTATGTGTGTGTGTGTGTGTGTGTGTGTGTGTGTGTGTGTGTGTGTGTGTGTATCATTTGTTTAAATGTACTAAATTTCTGGGTGAAGAACGCTTTAGAGATGAAAACATATGTGGTCATATAATCAGTAAAAAATAAAATAAATTTCATATTAATTTCATTCCAAAACATTTGACAGGGTTTGTTTTTATAGCATATTTCACATATTTTCCTTTGCTCTTTTTACACCGTTTGTCTTGCGTATATTAATTTTTGCAAGAATTCTTTCCTTATATTATGACATACATAAATTCATCTCTCTATACTTCTGAGATGAGGTAGTATTTACAGTATTTACATTATTCAGACTATTGTCCTCATTTTTGTCGCAATTTGTACGACATTAAATAATATATCAATCTATTTGTCGATATTTCTGAGATGAGGTAGTATTTACAGTATTTATATTATTAGGACTATTGTCCTCATCTTTGTTACCATTTGTACGACGTTTATTTGTCTATATTTCTGAGATGAGTTAGTATTTACAGTGTTTACATTATTGGGACTATTGTCCTCATCTTTGTTGCCATTTTTATGACGTTTATTTGTCTATATTTCTGAGATGACTTGGTATTTACAGTATTTAGATTATTCGGACTATTGTCCTCATCTTTGTTGCCATTTGTTCAACGTTTAATAATAGATCATTCTATTTGTCTATATTTCTGAGATGAGGTAGTATTTACAGTATTTACATTATTCGGACTATTGTCCTCATCTTTGTTGCCATTTGTTCAACGTTTAATAATAGATCATTCTATTTGTCTATATTTCTGAGATGAGGTAGTATTTACAGTATTTACATTATTCAGACTATTGTCCTCATCTTTGTTGCCATTTGTGCGACGTTTAATAATAGATCATTCTATTTGTCTATATTTCTGAGATGAGTTAGTATTTACAGTATTTACATTATTCGGACTATTGTCCTCATCTTTGTTGCCATTTGTGCGACGTTTAATAATAGATCATTCTATTTGTCTATATTTCTGAGATGAGGCCGTATTTACAGTATTTATATTATTCGAACTATTATCCTAATCTTTCTTGCTATTTGTATGACGTTTCAGTAGTTGTACGCTCTTGCCTTGTTCAGGTGCTAGGATTTTCGAACCGAACCCTTTATTACAATTGCTGGGGTATATCATTCTCATTCCTTGCGTAGTAGTAATGCCTTGATTGCAAGTCATGAGTTATCTCCCTCTAAACCTGCTAGTTACTTGTTAACCACTGCTGTAGCCTGGTATTGAACTGAAAACTAATTGAATCTAATCCCATTGAATTCATGCACGTGAACTAACCAAATGGTTACTGGACATTAGGTTTAAAAGTCCCAAAAATTCAGTTGTTCTTGTCCTTAATGACACATGGCCCAGTGGATATAGATGTTGGTTAGTTCGTTTGACTTGATCCAAATATTTGCAAGGCTACAGCAATGAGTATCAAGTAGCTTGCAGGGTTAGAGGAGATAACACATGACTTCTAATAGTAGCATTAGTACAACGAAAGGAATGAGAACGATATACACCAGTGATTGTAATAAAGGGTTTGATACGAAATTCCTAGCACCTTGAAGAAGGCCGGAGCGTACTACGACCAAAACATCGTGTAAATGGCAACAAATGTGAGGACAATAATCCGAATAATATAAATACTGTAAATATACCTCAGTGATTGTAATAAACGGTTCGGTTCAAAATTCCTAGCAGGCCGGAGAGTAGAAAGGCCGAAATGTCGTACAAATGGCAGCAAAGACGAGGACAATGATACGAATAATGTAAATATTTTAAATATACCCAACGATTGTAATAAACGATTTGGTTCGAAATTCCTAGCATCTGAAGAAGGCCGGATCGTACAACGGCAGAAACGTCATATAAATGGCAACAAAGATGAGGACAAACATATCTTTAAAGCCTAAAGTCTCGTCTTCATTCGTGTGGAAAATCTCCGAAAATTCACTGCCATATTAAGTGATTGATATTCCCTAGCAGTCCCTCACTCATTTCTTTGTTTCTCCCGATTCGAGTCTCCTCTTCGTCTGTGAGGAAATTCTCTAGGTATCACTGCCGTATAGAAGGATTGATATTACATAGAAATTCGGCACTCTTTCTTCGTTTCTACTGCTTCAAGACAGCTTTGTGGAGAGTTTCTAGTATTTACCGCTATATAAGCGGACTATATAACATAAATTTTATTTACTGAAACACTTCTTTGATTTTCTTAATTTATTGCCTTTTCTTTGCTTTAGGTGACACCCTCAATCAGTCTCATTTACCATCGGCCATGCCGATATCTTGGCGAGGTTTGACTTTTAGTTCAGTAGCTTTTATCTTCATTTCCAGCCTTGGAAGTGCTTTACTTCCTAAGCATTTTTTAATGATCGTTTGGAACGCCTTGATTATACTATTATTTACACATCGACTTACAAATACTATCTAAAGTCATCGAAAATGTTGTGGAAATTCTTTAAATGATATGATTTCTGATTTATTTATTTATTTAATTAATTTATTTATTTCAGCCAGTTGGGCGATCATTTCTCGAAAGATACATGACTGACTGGGCAGAATATTATTCCACAGTAGGTTGGCATTGTATTCTGCGGTAGACTGGCTGCCAGCCAAGGCTATAGAACCCAATCTGTTCTATTATTTAACCCATAACTGGAGAGAAGAAACGGAGTAATACCTTTCCCACGGGTATTTGTGTGTAAGTGAATGCAAGGAATTTACTGGAATTCGAACTCGGCACTCCGATTTGTTGTTCTGAATCGATATCCGTTATAACACAACGCACATTATTTATTTATATTGTTTGATTCATTTATTCTGGTATATGTGATACTGTTTTTTTTTTCTCTCTTATTCAGTCGGGCGTACATTAGTTTTGAAGAAGGATGGACAAGGCCATGGAGCTACTTAGGATAGCAGATTTCGAAAAAAATAGGCACAGTTTATGGGATATTTTTTTTAATCATTTCACCTCGAGCAAGGCGGAAATGCCACTGATGTGCAGGTGGCTACATAAATGTAAAAAGATTAATTAGAAAAGAGTGAGGAGTACAAACTAGTTAGAAAGGAGCAATAGAAACCTGAGAAAGCAGGTGCTATGACAGATACATAGGTGGAGAGAAAGGGAAGGATATACGGGGGTGGGGAGAGAGCGAGAGTCCAGTGGTTAGTAGATGAGTATTGACATTGCATTTAAATTTCTGGAGGTTGTAGCCGTCAGGAAAGCAAGAATATGGGAGCGAGTTCCACAGGCGGGAAGTGCGAGAGAAGAAGTTGCAGGAGTAGAATTGTCGTCTGCATTTGGCTGACCTGACTGTGAATGGGTGGGACCCAGTTGCCAGTCTGGTTGCACGATGTGGGGAAGATAACGATTAAAATTAATCAGGAAGGGATAAGTGTTGTTGTAATCGAGGAATCTTCCTATTCAGAGTGCGTTTCACAAAGCAAATGAAAGAACGTGCTTAAGTAGAACTTGAATCCCAATTGAAGACAAAACGAATGAAGCTGGTTCGTTATATGTTGTATGGCGGGTCTTAGTCGTGAAGGTTAGATCTGCTAGAACTAAGGAATATATTTCGTCAGTACACTTTAACATGGATACAGCGATAGAGCAGCGAGAAGCTTTCGATATCTTCGTCTGTGGGTAAAGAATTGTAGAGGGAAAAATCTAATTTTATGGAAAGAAGAAAATGGAAGAAAAATAATTCAGAAGATAAAAGATAATGATTGATATTGCATTTGAATTTTTGAATATCAAACTTGACTGTAAAGCAAAAATCTGTATGTTGACTGTAGAGCAAGAAACCGTAAGAGATTTCCAGAAGTACAATAGAAGAAACCATTAGCAATTTCAACTGTAAAATGATGAGACCTTGGCCCCCATCTGGTACTGCACTTAAATTCATAAAGTCTAGGTAACATAGAAGAAAATTCATCAGAACAATTATCATGAAAGTATTCTCAGGGAAGGTTGCATCTAGCCTTTTCAAGTGTGAAATGATGAGACCTTACTGCCAATCTAATACTGCGCTTAAATTCATAAACTCTAGGTACCATAGATGAAAATTCATCAGAACAATTATTATGACCGTATACTGAGGGAAGGTTATATCTAGTCATTTCAAGTGTGAAATAATGAAACCTTACTGCCAATCTAATACTGCGCTTGAATTCATAAAGTCTAGATGCCACAGAGGAATGATCATAAGAACACATAAATAAATGTTTTTCCATGCGTATTAGAGAAGTTAGCTAGCTATTCCCCGTTGCAGGCACCTGCTCAGGAACATTTGTCTTTGTTTAACACCGAGAGAGAGCCCAGGTGCTTTTTTACACTGAAACTATACTACATATTAATGAAATGAGAGTGTGTTGCTTAATATAACACGATATTTTAAAATGCAAAGCAATTGATTTTTGTACCTTTAAAAATAACTTTAAATGTGCATGTATATATATATATGTGTGTGTGTGTGTGTGTGTGTGTGTGTGTGTGTTTGTTTGTTTTCTTCATATAATCACTCAGTGCAATTTGTGCATGTCTATGCATATGTATAGTGTTATTATTCAATTGTAATGAAAACAATGCTCAATGTCTGTACAGAGTTGCATTTTATTTTTTTAATCATTTCACCCCGAGCAAGGCGGAAACGCCACTGATGTGCAGGGGGTTACATAAATGTAAAAAGATTAATTAGAAAAGAGTGAGGAGTACAAACTAGTTAGAAAGGAACAATAGAAAGCTGAAAAAGCAGGTGCGATGACAGATACATAGGTGGAGAGAAAGGGAAGGTTATACAGGGGAGGGGAGAGAGCTAGAGTCCAGTGGTTAGTAGATGAGTATTGACTTTGCATTTAAATTTCTGGAGGTTGTAGCAAGAATAAGGGAGTGAGTTGCACAGGCGGGAAGTGAGAGAGAGGAAGCTGCAGGAGTAGAATTGTCGTCTGCATTTGGCTAACCTGACCGCGAAATGGTGGGACCATCTTGACCACTCGACCATGACCACTCAGACGAGGTTTATAAATTGTGTTATATAAGCGTCTGATCAAGAGGCTATCCATGGTCGAGTGGTCAAGACGGTAACCAGATCAAATGGTATGCTTCCCGTATGTAATAGGGGTCGCAGGTTCGAATCCTGCTGGGTAGCACACATTTTCGTCATAAAAATTTATCGTGAAATTATCAGGCCGGTAGATATAAATATAAAATACTGTTTAATTAAAAACAGAATATCTACTTAAATACGAGTATCGGTAAAAATAATGTTCAAAATAATTAATTACATATATATATATATATATATATATATATCATTGTTCATATCTATACATTTATCTTTCTATGACATCGTTCATATCTATGAATCTATGTCTATTCATATCTATCTATGTCTCTGTTTGTCTGTATGTATGTCTTGCTGTCTATTTTACTTCATGTTTCATTCTGTTCATATCTATTAAGCTCAATTAGTCTATTCATATCTATCCATCTATGTCTATTCATATCTATCTATCTATCTATCTATGAATCTATCTATGTCTATTCATACCTATCTATGTCTATTCATATCTATCTATGTCTATTCATATCTATCTATCTATCTATCTATCTATCTATCTATCTATCTATCTATGTCTATTCATATCTATCTATCTATCTATCTATCTATGTAAATACACATATAACGGTCGCTATAAAAAGTCTTTAAAATTGTGGTTCCTTAACATTACAATGCAAAAAAAAAAAAAAAGGAGACGGCATCATTGCATATTTCTTACTTGCTCGTTGATCGCATCGGAGTCATAGGACACTATATACCCATGCATAATATGAAGAAAGTCAATATGAAAGTCAACTCTGGATTAAAGACATCCGTAAGAGATTGAAAAAGGAAATTCATTAGCGTAGTTTTTTTTTTGTATTGTTTCGATAATTAACGAAAATATCTCGTTTAGAATAAAAATGATTAAAAGCTATCAGAGAATATTTGTAATAAGCGAGGAGAATTTTAATATCAAACATAGAACAAAGAATTGATGATTGAGGAAAGTGTAATTTGGAGTCGAATATCCCAGAATTATATAACTAAATTGGACATGAAAAATAATTAAAGTCAAAACACACGAAATATATTTAATAAAAAATATCATAAGAGAAGCTTTAATATCCGCCTCTCGCCACAACCTCTTCTAATTCTCATCTCGTCATCCCGAGATTTCAGATAGGGAATCAATTTAAACGATAAAGTACCCTATCGAATTATAACGCATGGCTGTTTGGATTTCTTTGAACCTGATCAATCTGTCTATATAATTGCACATTTACGTCGGCATAAAATCTACTAATTGCTTGTCTACAGATTTTAAATAGGAATTCCGAGCTTTTCGGGTAATTATCAGACAAGACTTCAAAGTCTATGAACAGGGTTGTTCGAATACCAACTGGGATTTCTTCTATGGCACTCACAACGGCGTTCTGTTTAAAAAGAATTCGTCTCGATTGCAAAATGTCTATCTGAATCGAACTAAATTTAGCCTTCTCTCTGGATAAAGAGTAAAAGCCCGCGTCTGTTTGGCACAAGATTCTATTTAATATGTCGTAAACCCTTACTCAATATAACGTATAATGGAACCAATCGAAATCAAGCAAAAAGTTTAGTTTCATGAAGTGATAAATTGAATTTCTCGAAAAGAATGGCGAAGCTCTAACCGTTGCCTTGGATATTTCCAGAATCTGGCATGCTGGCCTTCTACGCAAAATTCGGAGCTATGGTATAACTGGACATTCGTTTGACCTAATCCAGTCATTCCTCTCTAATCGCACATTGAACGTAGTATTAAACGGACATGCCTCCCAAAACTACAATACGAACACAGGCGTCTCTCAATACTCTATCCTAGGTCCTACGCTCTTTCTGATCTATATTAACGATCTCCCCGATGCTATAAGATCCCAAGTAGGCATGTACGTCGATGATACCAGAGTTAACTCTCGCCTCGATCAAAAATCCGGTGTGGACGAAAAAGCTAACCTCGCTGCCGAGCTTGAGAAGGAACTCCAATCCGTGGTGGACTGGGGTAAGAAACAGCTCGTAAATTTTAATGCTTCCAAAACGAAGCTGCTATCAAATAACCATAATAGACAATCGCTTCTACCTTCCATTAGCATGGAACAGGCCTGTCTCCTGAGAGTAAAATACGACGCCTCCTTGGCCTCACACTCTCAGCGGACCTCAAGTGGAATGACTATATCGAATTCATTGCTAAATCCGCTGCTATGAAAGTCGGATTTCTCTCCAGGGTCCGGAAATTTTTCCCGCTTGAGTCCTTCCTGCAGATCTATAAATCTAACATCTGCCCGTGTATTGAATATTGCTGCCACCTCTGGTCGGGTGCCCCTGCTATTCTCCTAGGGGTCCTTGACAAAATACAACGGAGAATCTGTAATGTGATCGATGCCGACTTGGCAGACTGGCTGCAGTCAGTCTCTCACCGGCGTGGTGTGGCTTCCCTGTGCCTCTTCTATAAATACTTTCACGGCTTTTGCTCCGATGAACTTAGTTCACTGGTGTCCCCTAGGTATTAATTTGCAAAAGATACTAGATTAGCAACTAGGTCCCACCCTTTTACAGTGAAACAGATAAAATGTAACCGCAATTTCTACTCTAACAGCTTCCTTTTCTCGCACTTCCCGACTGTGGAATTTCCTTCCAGATACTTGCTTCTCTGACAGCTACAATCTCCAGGAGTTTAAATGTAAGGTCAATAGACATCTCTTAAGAAACTAACTTGCATCCATTCTCTCAAACACTCTTCCCATCTACTCAACCCCCATCCTCGGTATCCTCATCCGTCTCCTTCCTACATTTTCTATAACTAACCCCTCTTTCTCATCACTTTCCCCTATGTAAACCCCTGCGCAATAGTGGCAGTGGAATGCCTGGCTGGGGTGAAATGATTAGAAAATTAAAAAGAAATGAAGGGAATTATATATTTATTGTAAACTTATATTTTTCTGGATTTCTGGGATGAAGAATAACCATTATTTCGTAGTGGGAGGAAAATGCATTTATAGAAAACTTAAATTTAATATTTAATTTTTTAGATTATTATCAAAGTTCTAGTATTATTTCGATATGTTCTCTCGTAGTCGTTGATAGAGACAGCATTTTATGCATTTATTTGATTGATATAGATGATATTATAAATATTAATTTGGTTGATATAGATGGCATTATAAGCATTAAATTGGTTAATGCAAATGATATTGCAAACATTTAGTTTAATGGCATAATTGAGATTATAAACTTTTACTTGGTTGATATAAATGACATAATGAGCATTTATTTAGTTTATATAGATGACTAGCAGTATAGCCCGGCGTTGCTCGGGTGTAATGAAAGCTTTAAAATTAATCCATGGTCCTGGAGCTTAGACTCTTTGGAGGCTGGCACGAAAGACTAAAAAGCAATAGTTGTTTCCAGTTAAAGCGAAACCGTAGATTAAAAGAAAAATGAATGGATGTAAGTCAAATTTTGATTTCCTGGTATCGATATCAAATCAGCTCTTTTCATCGTAAACTGAATTTTGAAGGCTAAATAAGTCCTCTGAGTAAATGGTATCATGGCTGAGACTAAGAACTACAATTATACCTACTTAGAGCCAAACCCGAAGCAAAAACTAAAATAAAAAGGCTGAAAAAAATAGACATACAGGCAAGTAATCAGACACACACACAAACATCTTGCCTTATATATATATATATATATATATATATATATATATATATATATATATTATGGATTTTCTGCACTGTTGTAAGAACTCCAACCTTGAAACTTCTGAATATCGTTTCTCAAGTATTTGTCTATGATTGTATCAAACTTGATTAAAATCTAACCACTCCTTCTGTTACCGGATTTTTTTCGATTATCGATTTTCGATATTTATCTGGGGTACCTCAACACAAGACCTAGCTAAGAACACTCGCAGATGCCTATAGTACAAATGTGTAAATTTTCAAGAAAATCGGTTCAGCCCTTTCGTAGTCTATAAGTAACGGGGACACACACACAGACAAAGTTCTATTTATACATAAGTTTAGATATTATAAGCACTTATTTGTTTGATATAGACGACATTATAAGCATTTATTTAGTTTATATAAATGATATTATAAGCATTTATTTGGTTGGTATAAATGACAATATAATTATTTATTTGGTTGGATATTGATGATATTGTAGGCGTATATTTAGTTGATATACATGATATAAACATTTTTTTACTGCTTGAATTCCTGAGATGAAGAATAACCATTATTCTGTAGTACAGAAAAAAATACATTTACAAAATAAACAATCTGAATTTTCATTTTCAGTGATTGCAAATTGTCAATATTCTAGTTATATTTCGAACTATTACTTTCATGTTGGGTGAGATAGATGATATTATAGACACAGCGTTTTCGACGAAGTACTCTCGAGTCCTGGGTATGACGGTAAACTGCTTCCAGCAGCAAGACCTCTGATTGAGAGGTTGTGAGAAGCATGGAACCAGATCTTAATTGCTATTGTTCTCGGTCCACACTGACCCGGAGTGGAAGCACCTGTTATGGCCCTAGCTATGGGAAAATAGTTAACCCCCAAACTGGGGTCAAAGCACTATGAAAGTATAACAATACACTTTTACAGAAATATATAAATAAAAATAAATAAAAATAGACTTTTATAGAAAAATATACATTTTTAAAGGAAAAATATTTCCAACAAAACATTTTTGAAGTAAAAATGTTATTACCATAACACATTTTTAAAGAAAAAACACTGCCATAATACATTAAAACAAAAATGGGGGCCAAGTAAGGATTTACTCGATTTTTATTGTCCCAGCTATAGGCAAATAGTTAAGCAACTATATGGGGGTCAAAAAACTATGAAAGTATAAAAACTGACTTTTATGAAATATATACATAAAAATCTTTGAAGGAAAAATGCTACCAACAAAAATACGTTTTTTGAAGGAACTAATACTTCGGCATTAAAGGGTTGATAAGCCGTAAAAAAACCAAAACAAACCAAAACAAAAACCTCTCTGGTCAGCCTTATGTGCCTCTTGATAGGTTGATATGGAGTATCTTTTGATCATTGTCATGTTATGTCACATTCATATCAGTTACAATTCATCCATGAATGCTGTGAAGAAGCACAACCAACTTTTGCTGCTTTAAAATAATGAACATGAGCTTTTCTATTTTTTTTCATATAATCGTGTGGCCCCAAGCAAGGAATTTTACTGCCACTGTTGTGCAGGGGTTACATAGAGGGAATGTTATGGGAAGAGTGACAGGCTACAGATTGTGTCATGAAGAGAGTATGAAAAAAAGAAAAAAAAGAATACTGATGAGTGGGGTGAACGGAGAAAAAGCATGAGAGAGATGTAAGTTAGTGAGACAGGAGGTGACTATTGACTTTACATTTGAATTCTTGAAGATTGTTGCTGTCCGAAAAGCAAGTATGCAGAAGAGAATTCCACAGGCGGGAAGTGCGAGAAAAGAAGCTGGTGGAGTAGAATTTGCGTTTACAATTTATCGGTTTCACAGTAAAAGTGAGGGACCTAGTTGCTAATCTTGTAGCTCGAGGAAATTCATACATAGTGGGTACTAGTGAACTAAGTTTATTGGAGCAGAAGCCGTGAAAGTATTTGTAGAAGAGACATTGCGTTGGTGAGAAAGCCACATTGCGCCGGTGAGAAAGCGACTGTATCCTAGCAGCCAAGTCGGGATCGATCACATTACAGACTCTCCGCTGGATTTGGTCAAGGACCCCTAGGTGGATAGCAGGAGCACAAGAAGTAGCAAGAGAGTTGCACAGTAGTTTCAAATTATTTATTTGTTCATATGCTTATTTATCGGAATAGCATCACTTTCTAGATCACGGCAAAAATAAATTTTCTCCGGAGTATTAGTAATTTTTTAAAAAAAATGTAAGGCTGGTACTATTTTTTCTTTAGAAGAAATGCCGAATTCGAATTCAAACTGAATTCGTTGCATTCACTTATAGACAAATACACTTGAGAAAGGTTTTAATCCAGTCGCTTCTCCCTCTACTTATGCATTAACTAACAGGACAGATTGCTTGGCAACTAGTTTACCACACAAATTAATTGGCAGACTACTGCGGGAATATCTTCTGCCAAGTCAATCATTTCTCGAAAAAGAAATATTCTCGCCGAAACGTAAATTCTCTGACAAAACGATTTGCTGGTGGGCATTGACATAATCTTTTTAAAAGTACTAATAGTGACCCCATTTTTAATCAAGTTTAGACAACATCTGATGTCAGTGTTGATGGGATTTTTGCTGCCTGAAGATTTCTACATAAAAAAACGCAGACATTAATTTGTTAGCACAATATACTTCTGATTTTCAAAAATATTAAAATACTTGCATATAAATTTTTGCCCGGATTTCATGTCGATTACCGAGTTGACGATTTTTAAAAGCATTTCGTAAACTCCCCAGGGGCATATAATTCCTTCATATACTATTTAGGGTTGTATACAATTTCTGAATTACCCTCATATATTATCCAAGGTTATAGATGGGTTATGAAAGCGTCTTATATAATATTCATTCTTGTATACGATTTTGGAAGCTCCCTCAGATAATATCCAGAGTATTATACGTTTTTGAAATTCCTCATATACTATCTGGGTGTATACGATTTCTGAATGCCACCTCATATATTATCCAGAGGTATATAATGTTTATGAATAAATTCATATACCATTCAGAATTGTATACGTTTTCTGAATGTATCGCATATATTTACCAGGGAAAAATATATAAGAAACACCTCATATTATATTCCGAGTTGCATACGATTTCTAAAACCATTTAAGATTCGATTACTGAAAGCCCCTAATATAATATCTAGAGTAGTACATAATTTTTGAAAGCATTCCTAAAACAATCTGAAAGATATCTTCAATAAAGCTGACCTAAATGACCTTTTAGAATTTCTAAAAGCAACAAAATTATATAACAAAATATAGTTGCAAAAGAAGATAGCATATAACCATCACACATCCAAATCACAACACCTCTACTTATATCTCGACAGCAATAGACTCACAAAAGATCAACAAGCAGTAAGAAAAAACCAAAGAATTCTTCAGCATTAAATGACCAAAAAGGGTAGATATGCATGTAAAAAAAAAACAACTAAAGTATCTATCTATCTATCTATCTATCTATCTATCTATCTATCTATCTATCTATCTCAGTCTGTCCATATCTATCTATCTATCTATCTATCTATCTATCTATCTATCTATCTATCTATCTATCTATCTTTTAGAATTTCTAAATGCAACAAAATTATATAACAAAATATTTTCTTTAATCGTTTCACCCCAAGTAAGGCATTCCACTGCCACTATTGCGCTTGGGGCTACATAGGGGAAGGTAAATAGAAAGAGTGGTTATATAGAGGAAATGTCAGAAGTGAGGTGGGGGTGATAGGTAGTTGGGAGGATGGGAAGAGTGTTTGAAAGAATGGAAGCGAGTTAGTGTGTTAGGAGGTGTCTATTGACCTTACATTTAAACTCCTGGAGATTGTAGCCGTCGGGGAAGCAGTCATGTAGAAGGGAATTCCAGAGTCGTGAAGTACGAGAAAAGAAACTGTGGAGTAGAAGTTGCGGTTGCATTTTATCGGTTTCACTGTAAAAGGGTGGGATCTAGTTGCTAATCTAGTATCTCGTGCAAATTCGAACCTAGGGGGTACCAATGATCTAAGTTCATCGGAGCAGAAGCCATGGGAGTATTTATAGAAGAGACACAGGGAAGCCACGTCGCGCCGGTGAGAGAGAGACTGCAGGCGGTCTGCTAAGTCGGTATCGATCACATTACAGACCTTCTGCTTCACCTTGTCGAGAATAGTTACAAAAGAAGATAGCATATAACCATCACACATCAAATCACAACACCGCTACTTATATCTCGCCGGCAATAGACTCACAAAAGATCAACAAGCAGTAAACAAAAACCAAACAGATTCTTCAGCATTAAATGATCCAAAAGGGTAGATATGCTGGTGAAAAAAACAAAAAAACAACTAGACTGTAGTTTCCAGGGGTGTATACAATTTTTAAAAGCCCCTTGTATAGTATACATCTTTGTATACAAATTTTGAGAGCCCTTTATATACTATTTCGGCTTATATACAATTTCTGAAAGAGTTTTCTATACAATTCTGTCGTGGACCTTGTTAAAGGTTCAGAAAGAATAATACAAAAACAACCAAAATAAGAAATAATGAATATATTTTAAACACTGCAAAATAAAACACTTGGAACTTTGTTAGTAGAACGATACTAAGGGTTAGTGTGTAATACTACAATTCGACCCTCGAACTAGGACTCGTAATGGTCATTACGGTAGCAGTGTTCGGAGACGACTCTCGGCTAAGTTCAGGACGCGTTCCCTTCAGCCTACTCTCTCAGGCTATTACCAGGCTATCTACTCAGGCTATCTCTGTTTACTTACTCTGACCTCTTGTGAGGGGAAGTATATGTAATGGTTAAAAAAGTTCACTCCGTTTGTGAGTGATGCCGCCATGAGAGATTCATTGCAATATGGTTATCGATACATGGGTAACTGTTCAAGATGGTTTCAACTCATAAACCGAAGATCTTGACGATAAAAATGAACAAAGAAAAAACTCGGACTTGAAAAGAATAGTTAAATGATATTTTCAAGATATCAGTGTAGATTAGAACCCAGTGCCTATATTCAGGAGAAGAAACATAGGCTTATTTGCGATTGAGTCTGAATAATAGAATGCGAACCTCACTTGGGAGTTGAGAGAGCTGAATAGGTTCCTCCCATGGGTTTGTAAATGAATGCCTCAATCAGGCTTCAATAGATTTCAAAGAAATGATAGGTATATTAATTTAAGAAATCAGAACTTCTTTGTAATGACGCATGAACAACTGACAATGACCTTGAGAGTTTGAAGAGAGACGAATAACAAAAAAGAAAAAATCATATTTTTGAGGGACCTATAGAAATTTAGATGGGGTTTCTTGCCTGAATTCCAAAAAGAAATAAACACTTCTTTGAATGTAAAAGTAATTTATATGAGTTTGCATGTATGGAAATGAAAAAACTTACACACACACACACACACACACACACACACACACACACACACACACACATATATATATATATATATGCACATACATATATATATATTATATATGCAATACAAATGAGTTTAGTCAGTTAGTGTTGTAAGAGATACGTACGAGATACGGGCGATCATGTCTCAAAGAGATATGACCGACAGGGCAGAAGATTTTTCCGCTGTTGATTGCCATTACTGTCTGTTGTAGACTGGTTGCCAACTAATCCTATAAAACCCAATCTATCTTGCTATTTAATCCATAGCTAGAGGGAGAAGAACCGGATTATATTATATTATTTTTTTAATGAAGTGTAATTAAAGGGAAATCAGTTTATTTCTTCATAAGAACAGAAAACCTATCCATTACTTTAGGCCAGTAGAAGCTTTAATTATTTCCAACTAGTGTATATTCTGTTAGTCAGTTGAGCGACATCTCTGATGCACACTTAGGCGATCATGTCTTAAAAGAAGCATGACTGACTGGGCAGAAGATTTCTAGACTATAGAATTCAATCTGGCTTACTATTTAACCCATAGCTGGAGGAAAAAAGAGCCGGATTAATATCTTTCCCAAGATTGTTTGCGCGTAAGTTAATGCAACGAATTCAACTGGCATTTTTAACTCGGCTCTTCCGATTTCTCGTTCCGAGTCAATATCTTCTGCACCACAACGTATATTCCTCATTTATGATATAATATCCATGGTATTATACGGTTTCTGGAAGACACCCTCCCCCATATTGTATGCAGCGATCTATACGAATTTTGGGAGCTTTTACAAATCGTATAATATCTTCTATATTATATAAGGTGCTTTCAGAAATCGTGTACAAATTTGGATAGTATATGAAGGTCTTTCAGAAACAGTTATGACTTAAAATGCTCAATATCAAGTATAGAGGGTATGTAAATATCAAAGGAAACATTGAAGTGAACACCCAACAGTGACATTTAATTTTATGCTTAAACGCTTGTGCTGGCGAATATCTTTAAGCAAAAAATATACTGTCGTCGCTGAGGGTTGACTTCAATGTCCATATTTGTATAAATATAATCTTATATATAATAATTATATATATATATATATATATAACGTAGAATATTTGGTTTTTAAGTCAGGTAAATTCCAATGGAGACGAACTCAAAAAAACTCAATGTTAAATTTATTTTTATAAGTTAACAGAGTAATATATTCTAGAAATTTTTTTAGATATGCTACAATTTTTTGGGTAATACGTATTTCGCAGCAAAAAAAAACCTGCTGCTCGTCAGACCCAAATGATACAACAGATAATATTCAAAATCATCCAGAAAGGAATTACATACAGACACTCATCTGCCCATTTTTTAAAATCTTATTTTCTGAAATATGAAATATTAAATCTGATAAAAAAAAGACTTAAATAATTAAATTACCCATTGACCCTTATTTTTCATATTTTGTTTTTGTTTGAAAAAAGAATTTTTTTTTAGTATTTTTGTTTCAAAATTACTGGGAAAAATATTTATATTTTTTTTCATCAAATGAATATTTAAAACGTCGGAATAAAAATTAAATATATAGGCTATTTTTTTTTAATAAAAAAATATTTTAATCGCGTTTGACACGTGTAATTTGATTTCTGTGACGTAATTTAGCAACCATCTTAGATGTTAGATGTTTTACGTGACAAATGTAAACAATTGGCTCCATTGGCCAAAAAGTGCGAAAGGGAAAATGACTGAACTTAAAACTCAAAAAGTATGTGTCGACCTGGCTTCCCAGTAGATATGCGTCCCTCGAAAGTTTGAATGGCGTAGCTTAAAATATGTAGGCGTGCATAGAGAACAGTTACACACAGACTCACAGATTGTCTTTTATATATATAAATATTAACACACACACACACACACACACACAGGGTGACCCCAAAAAACGTGAATATTTTAAGTATATATTGGCAGACATGAGTAAGTGTCAGCACTGCGAAACAGTGGCCTCACCAAGTAAACACACTGTAATATCAGTAACCATTGATCAAGATGAATTTCTAAACAAGTTATGGATGTCAGATGAGGCCTATTTTTATCTCACTGGTTACGTGAATAAGCAGAACTACCGTTACTGGCCAGACACAAATCTTAATGAAGTTTATGAGTGCCCTTTATACGCTAGTAAGGTGACAGTATGGTGTGCTGTTTCATTACATGGGATCATCGGACCTTTTTTTTTTAAATGAACAGGGGATCTAAGTCACTGTCACTGTCTCAACAGCAGATTTCAAGAATGCATTCGTACAGGAGGACGCCATCTACAGGACGTAATTTTAAAAAAATGAAAATTCCATCTTTGTTTCTTAAATGGCATGTTTTAAGGTTTCACTCACTTTGAATAAATATTTTCTTCCATCACTCTTGGTTTTATTGGATTGTTAAACAGTTCCCGTTTGGGGGGTCACCCTATATATATATATATATATATATATATATATATATATATATATATATATAACTTCATTAATTTGTTTAAGGCTGTCAAGTATGTCAAATATCAAGTATGACACGAGACATTTATTTTTTCCCCTTTCACTCTATCCACCGTATGTTTATCAGATTCTCTAATCCCTCGTTTAACAAGACATGTTCCTGAAATTCTGCCTCTTCCTGATGCTACATATAAGTTCCCTTTTTGTTTCCATTTTCTCCAAAACCTCGCCATAGCTTACATGTTCGATTCATAGTAATCTCTTCTGTATTCTTGCTCCCCTGACAGCTACAATGTCCAAAAGTTTAAGTTCAATGTCAATTGCCATCTTCTATCTCCTTGGTTCACATCTGTCTTTATCCTTTCGCCGGCAACCCTTGTAACTTGCTGCTGTTGACGATTTTCTGTAAAGTCTTTACTTATTACTTAGCGGCTCCCATAGTGCATTTATTTCTATGCAAGCCTTTAGCTATTCTTTTGCATTACTTGTCTGTCTTTTCTTCTTCTTTACCGTGTTCCTCGGGACGTAGGTGATCATGGCTCACCATAACTTCCATTTATTTTTTAATAAATTTTGTTTTTCCCTTATTTCTTCTAAACACCATTTAGCTATCTATTTAATCAAGCTCACGAAGCTGTTCTGTCTCTCTTGCTTTCATTTATCTTGTGAGCATCCGATTTTTTCGTCACCTCCACATTATGTCCTCTACATACCTCAAATATTTCTTCATTATGTTAAGTATCAGTTTCTTTTTTGTTAACCATTATCTCCAAAAAGCTCTACATAGTTCAAATGTTCACTTCATAGTATCTTCAGCATCATTCTGTAGAACCACATTTCTGTTGGTTGAAGTCTCTTCTTCATTTTTGTGCAAAATGTCCATCATTCGTTGCCATGTAGTAGGACAAATATCACGTAACAATTTGGTTTATTTTTTTTGTTTCTAACGAAGATTTTCTGTCTCTTAATACTCTGCTTAGCCTTTTGGAATGCATCTTTGGCCTATCCAAATGCGCCTTCGTATATCAATGTCCCACTTTCCGTCCTCTGCTAAAACACTTCCCAGTTATTTAAATTTCTACACTTGGTTGATTTTGGCATCTCCGATTTGCAATTCGCATTTGGCGATCATCCCTTTTGCTAACAACCGTGCATTCTGTCTTGTTTCTAGTTGATGCATAGTCCATTCTTCTCGCTATCCTTCACTAACTTCTAAAGTAGATTTTATTGTTTTCTTTCCGCGTCTGCCGTCAACACTATGTTAAGATTTTGGCCGCCAAAAATGAATCCTGGTAGTACTTCTAGTTCTCTCAGAATCGCCTTGCAGTATGAGTTGAATAAGTCTGGTGAGAAGACATACCCTTGTTGTACGCCCCTTTCTATTTTTGTATATCTGATGAACTCATTTTTCTGTCCGTATGCAAGCAGTTTTCTGCCAGTATAGTTTCTCGATTAATACACTACACTTTCTAAATATGTCATAGTTGCTGAGCAGTTTCAACAGATCTTTGTAAGATACTTTCTCGAACGTTATTGCGTAATCTATAAAACGCACGTAGTTATTCTTGTGTATTTGGCATGTTCTTTTCTGGTAAGAGGCACATTTTTGTCCAATACCCCCCCCAATGTTTTTAACAGTATCATCTATTTAATTCGCATTTGGCGATCATCCCTTTTGCTTACAACCATGCATTCTCTCCTGTTGTAGTTTTTTGCTTTCTCTCTCTCACTCCTGGATCCACCAGAGAGTATTAGATTCTCTGAGCTCTCTTTCCTCATTGCACGTTCCAGAAACTTCAACTGTTTCTTCTCGATGCTAAGTATGATTCCTTCAATTTGCATTCTTTCTAAAACTTCATCTTTGCTGACATGTTCGGTCTACGTTATTCTCAGCATCCTTGTGTATAACTACTTTTTTTTTTTTTGCTTCGGGTAACTCCTTCATTCGCTGTCATATAGGAGAACCGATAACTCGTAACAGTCGTATATTCTTTGTTTCCAGTGATATGTTTTCTATCTTAATGTTATACTTAGCTTTTGAAATGAATCCTTGGCCATCCTCAGTATCCTTCTGTATAACAACATTTCCTTTACTTCCAGTAATTCCTTCATCTTCGAGGAGATTTTCTAGGATTCGCTGTCATATGGGGGAACCGATAACTCGTAACAGTCGTATTTTCTTTGTTTCCAGTAATTTTTTTATTTTAATACTATGCTTAGATTCTGAAATTAATCGTTAGCCATCCTCAGTATCCTTCTCTATAGCTATATTTGTTTGCTTTGCGTAACCCCTTCAACATTAAGGAGATTTTTCAACATTCGCTGCCTTATAGTAGAACCGATAATTCGTAACAGTCGTATTTTATTTTGTTTCCAGTGAATCTTTTTTTTTTTGATCTCAATACTCTTCCTAACTTTTGGAAACAATCCTTAGCCATGTTAATTCGCCTTCAGAGCTTAGTGTCGCATATTTCGTCCTCTAATAGAACAATTCCCAGGTATATAATTTTCTTGGCCTGCTTTGTTTTGGTATCTCTGACCTTTACTTTGACATTTTAGGCTTTTCTTTTTGCTGATGACCATGCAATTTTTTTTCTTGAAGTATCAGTTTGCCAGAAACCTGACTTCTTCATGTTATCGGCCTGCATAAGCTTTCAGAGCGTCCAGGATCTTACGGCCACATCACGTTGAAACGCAAGTTCTTCTACATTCACCAGAGTTAAGCAACGTCGATCCCGGGCATTAGCAGGATGGATGACAGTTTTGTATATCAGGCCCTGTCAATTTGGATGTCTTGTTGGTGTAATGGATATGGACTCGGAATGGTTCATCGAAAAGCTATGTTCCAATTCCAAATTGTTCGTTGTATTCTTTTACGCTCAAATATTCTTGGGAATAATATAGATCCTCCTCTTTTTTCCCATCTATGGGTTAATTAGTAAAAATTATTTCACGAAAACATTATTAATCTCAAATGAAATTCTGATAATATAAAAATACTAGCAGTATAGCCCGGCGTTGCTCGGGTGTAATGAAAGCTTTAAAACTAATCCATGGTCCTGGAGCTCAGACTCTTTGTACGTTGGCACCAAAGACTAAAAAGCAATAGTTGTTTACAGTTAAAGCAAAACCTTAGACTGAAAGAAAAATGAATGGCTGTTAGTCAAATTTTTATTTCCTGGTATCAATATCAAATTTACTGCACTATTGTAAGAACTGCAACGTTGAAACTTCTAAATATTATTTCTTATGTGTTTGTCTATGAGTTTATCAAGTTTGATTAAAATCGGACCACTCCTTCTATAACCCGATTTTTTCGATTATCGATTTTCGATACTGATCGGAGGTACCTCAACACAAAACCTAGCTAAGAACACTGAAAGACCCTTATAGTACAACTGTGTACATTTTCAAGAAAATCGGTTCATCCGTTTCGGAGTTTATAGGTAACGGAGACAAAAACACGCACACAAAGTTCTATTTATAAATAAGTTTAGATTAGATTAGATTAGATTTTCTGGTTTTAAATAACCTGCAAATCTGGAAAAGCCGTAGAAAACGAATCAATATAATTCAAGGTGCTACACCTTTAGAAAATGCGTGAAAATCACACATTTATCCAAGTTTGAAATTGGACATACAAAAGTATTTTTTAGCTGTCGACGGTTGAACTAGCACGAAATCGTAAGTCAGCGTGTCCGAGAATTTTAAGCTTACTGACATTGTTCAGACTGTAGATCCCCCCAAAACTGTAACAAAGATCAGCTCAGTATAGTTTGTAGTAAAACCCGCAGGTAAGATTTGTGCGTGTTGAAGTAAACAGAATAAAGTCACAGAACTGGCGTCTGCAACAGGGATTGGCTAACCGAACAGAGGCCATTACAGGTAAAGGGTATCCATTACTTTTTGACGTGTCTTTGTACAATTATGGAGCCGGAAAGAAACTCCGACAAGGAATAGATTTGAAAACTTAAACGTTTTTATTTTTTGTTTTGCTATGAATCGGGTGCTTGTTCAATTAAATCAGCTTTAATTAAAGTAGAAGCAGTCATTAATTATTGAACATCCCTGGTAATGAATCAATTAAGAGAAGACAACGTTTGCCCCTTTGTGGAAGAAAAAAAAACAACAACTTTTTGTAGTTTTATATTAATGCCTGTCCCCAGTGAATTTGTCAGTCTCCTTGCTCCAAACATTCGCGCAAAATTCATTAAATGTTTGCGAAAATATACTTTTATTTTTTTTCGACGAGTTCGAATCCCATACTTTACTCTCAGTGCGGATATTAAAATTAAAATAAATGCACATTCACTAACAGTGAAAAAATAAATACCCACAAATACAATTATATAAACGCATAAAATATACACACATATTAATACACGCATATAGGCGCACATGCAATTATACACTTATCTATGTTTAAGTACTGCCATGACAGGTATGATCATATAAATCGACTTAAATAAATGTACATACATATGCACGCATGATTAAGTACACACATTCACTGAGTTATGGAAACATACACTGATATAAAGTTATGTACTTACGTAAACATATATATTCGACAAACATATAAGGCAAGCGTATATTTATCAAATCATTATATCATATATATGCATATGTTGATTATTAGCTGCCTTCATTTATTCTTCTTTTAATGTCGAAATGAAATGTACAATTTTGTAGTAGTTTGCAGTTTGCACATGTTCTAAAATAAAAAAAAATAAAAAAATACTCACGGCAATCTTTTTATGAGGAGCACTGTTTTAAATTAATGTTTTGAACGTTGCAATTATTTTCTTCGTTCTTATTCTTTTGGATATATATTATTTTGAACATAATTTTTACCGATACTCGTATTTAAGTAGATATTCTGTTTTTAATTAAACAGTATTTTTATATTTATATCTGCCGGCCTGATTATATACGATACATTTTTATTAAGAAAATGTGTAATACCCAGCAGGATTCGAACCTGCGACCCCTATTATATAGGGGAAGCATAACATTTGATCTGCTACCGTCTTGGCCACTCGACCAAGAATGGCCTCTTGATCGGATGAGGTTTTTATCATGCTTATATAACACAATCTTTCGATTCACCGTAAACAAACATATCTGCTCTGAAATGCATCGTAATGTCAACAATGTAAACATGTTACGGAAATTAACGAATTTTAAGAAACTTGGTTATCAGCGACCGACAATATGTAATGTTAATTTCCGTAAATATATATATATATATATATATATATATAGTCATCCGCAAATATACATATATATATATAGTACTGTGCAAAAGTACTAGGACAAGAACTATTTTTCTATCTTTTATGAGGCATATTGACAGAAAATAAACAATTTAATTAAAGTAATTTTATTTGATTTACTCAACAAATACTTTAACAAGAAAAAATACTTGTTACAAAATAAATTTAATATTTAGTATAATAGCCTTTTGCTTTGATCACAGCCTTCATTCTGTCAGGCATTGACATCATAAGCTTCTTGAATGTATCTAATAGTATCTCCTGCCAAGAAGATTGTATTTATTCCCAAAGTGTGTCTTGCGAAGTAACATTAGATTTATCAATTTTTTTATCCAAAATATCCCATAGATGTTCAATAGGATTGAGATCAGAACCTTGTGGGGGCCAATTCAAATTGTGGAGTCTTCCTGCCTCTTCTTTTTAGTTAAATAATTCTTACAAAGGTTTGGCTTTTTACCCAGTATTTGAATTTTAGCGAAGTTTTGAGGAAAATCACCCCTTCTTCAATACTTTTGCACACTACCGGTAGTGTGCAAAAGTGTTAGAACAGGGGTGATTTTAAACTTTATTTTGATGCCTCATAAAAGATAAAATAGTTCTTGTCCTAATACTTTGCACAGTACTGTATATATATATATATATATATATATGCACTTCCCCGTGGTGTAGCTGTTAGCCAGATTGTTTCGCTTGAATTATTGCAATTGAGTTGTGAATTCGTTCCTTACTGGGATAATTAGAGCTTTTGTGCCATGTCCAAGCTTCCTACATATATATATATATATATATATATATATATATATATATGTAGGAACACAACATCACAGAACATGATTTTATGGTGCCATATCTAAATAAATTAGAAAATTTATTAGCGGTTACAAAGTTTAAGGAATCGTCCGTAATTAATTTCCGAATTATCAAATTATGTTTGCTTTCAATTTAATGTGATTCTTTAGAGGAGGGACATTTGCGGAGACAAAGTGGATGGAGACCTATAAAAGAAATGGTGGGAAATTGTGGATTAAAATGAAAGGTTTTAATACCAGCTGAACTTTAATTGAACCCCGGTTGTATTATCTTGGCAACGGCGCACAATAAATAAACCGGGAAGAGTGAGTCTTTTGACAAGAATATGGTGAAGGAAAAGCGGGTTGAAAAACATAATGACATTGATTTTTATGGATAGCTTTTGTTACTTTTACAGTTGAGATCTCAGAAGGCGGGGAAAATAACATATCACACAAAAGATGTGCCCGCCCAAGAGGATTTTATCCATTTTCGAATAACTTAGAATAGGGGAAAAAAAACCCAAAAAGAAAAACATGATAATCAATTAAAGAAAAAGAATTGAAACAATCTTGAAACTTATCTTTTTTTCTCTTTATCTCTATCTATCATTTTCGGAGTGTGTGTGATCATAGCTCTCCACTACTTCCTTTCGCTTGTTGCTTCCAGCAGTATTTACTACTCTAAGACACCTTTTTATTTTTAGTATATACTTTATTCATCTATTTGTCCAAACTTGTCAAATAGATTATATTCCCTTCTCGCTTTCACGGTTCTCCACAGCCTCCTCTAGTTTGTTATACAAAACCATACGTATTAATTTGCAACACCGTTTAACTATTTGCTACTTGTTCATCAATTTTTATAGTATTCTACTTGCTTCTTTGTTTTTGTGCGTTCGTGAGTTTTAAATTCTCTCAGCCTCTTTTCTCCGGTGTAGTTATTATTCTTCAATAAATTAAACAAATAACCGAGGGTGGATGAGTGTAAAGCTAGCATAAATCATATCGGCGCGTAAAGTGGAAACCTCGAGCCACCTTCATATTCTGACAAAGTATCTTGTATTAATTTCCTTACTATACTTAAGGCAAATGCTTTCATTTTATTCTTCTCCAATCCGAATCAAATACCAGCGTTCACTATGCTCTCTACACTTATTGGGTAACATTCTAGGGAAAGGGAATATTCTTAATTAAGACCGGCTAAGGGCAAAGTACAAATGTCCACGAAACAGTATGTGCTTACATAATGAAGAAATATACAAAGCCACGGCAAGATATAAACCCTAAAGTAGATACAATATCAACATAGCAATAACAGGACTTCCTTGGAAATATAGAATATACTTGCACAAACCGTACTGTGCAAGAGTATTAGGACAAGAACTATTTTATCTTTTATGAGGCTTCAAAATATTTGCGACAATTTACCAATCGCACCTAGTATATATACAGTACTGTGCAAGAGTATTAGGACAAGAACCATTTTATCTTTTATGAGGCATATTGACAAAAATACTTTAATTAAAGTAATTTTATTTGATTTACTCATCAAATGCTTTAACAAGAAAAAATACTTGTTACAAAATTAATTTCATATCTAGTATAATAGCCTTTTGCTTTGATCACGGCCTTCATTCTGTCAGGCATTGGCATCACAAGCTTCTTCAATGTATCTAATGGTATCTCCTGCCAAGCAGCTTATATTTGTTCCCAAAGTGTGTCTTGCGAAGTAACATTAGATTTATCAATTTTTTTATCCAAAATATCCCATTGATGTTTAACAGGATTGAGATCAGGGCTTTGTGGAGGGGGGCAATTCAAATTACGTAGCCTTCCTTCCTTTTCTTTTTAGTTTTTAAATTATTCTTACAAAGATTTGGCTTTTCACCCTGTATTTGAATTTAACTGAGGCCTTTATGAAAATCACCCCTGTCCTAATACTTTTGCACACTACCGGTAGTTAGAACAGGGGTGATTTTAAAATTTATTTTGATGCCTCCTAAAAGATAAAATAGTTCTTGTCCTAATACTTTTGCACAGTACTGTATATCAATTAAGTATAGAAAATAAACGTATCGTTGCATGCATGACAATTAAAAAATATAGACCCGAACCTTAAAAAACATGGAAATGAAGAAAAGAGCACCAACTTAAAACAGGATCAAAAAACATAACCGTTAACTAATGAAAAATATAACCGCAAAATCAACGTACATTCTTAACAAACGGTTAAATTCAGATCTCAGAAAAAACGTTATTCCAAGCAGCAAAATTTGGAACAAAAATAAATACAGAATGTAATTTAACCTAAATTAAACATTTATATGAATTAATAAATTAATATTTTCTTAAAATCATTTCACCCGAAGCAACGCATTCCACTGCCATTATAGCGCAGGGGGTTACCTAGGGGAAGGTGTTGAGAGAGCGATTGGATATCGGGAATATCAGAAGGAGGGTGATAGACGAGTAAGGAGGTACATAGGAAGAGAGTTTGAGAGAATGGGTGCGAGTTTGTTAGGAGGTGTCTATTGACCTTATATTTAAACTCCTGGAGATTGTAGATGTCGGGGAAGCAAGTATGCGGAAGGGAATTCCACAGGCGGGAAGTGCGAGAAAAGAAGCTGTTGGAATAGAAATTACGGTTACATTTTAACGGTTTCACTGTAAAAGGGAGGGACCTAGTTGCTAATCTAGTATCTAAATTCGTATCTAGGAGGCACCAGTGATCTAAGTTTATCGGAGCAGAAGCCGTGAAAGTATTTACAGAAGAGGCACAGGGAAGCCATGTCACGCCGGTGAGAGAGTGATTTCAGGCGGTCAGCCAAGTCGGTATCGATCACATTACAGATTCCCCGTTGTATTTCGTCAAGAACCTCGAGGAGAATAGCAGGAACACCCGACCAGATGTGGCAGCAGTACACGGGCGGATGGTAGATTTATATATGTGCAGAATATCAATGAATTAATATCAACAAAATAAACAATATAGAATCGTTAATCATAGAAAACACTTCTTATCTTCGAAAGTTACTCCTTGCGAAATTTTCTTCTGACTTCTTGCTTCTAAGGCATTGAATAATTGATATTGCATTTACATTTTTGAAGGTCAGTTAATATTGACCTTTCAAAAATGTAAATACACCGTCAATTGTTATCTTTCGTCTGCTTAATTACTGAAAAGTTTGTTTCTCATATTATTTCACACTCGGTAAAAAAACCAAATACAGGCGGGGGATACTAAAATCAAGCAAGTACAAAAATTTAAGTCTGGGAAGTGTTCTAACTGAAGACGAAAAGTACGACACAGAGATCCGAAGGCTAATTGGCATGGCGAAGGACGCTTTTCAGAAGCTGAGTAAAGTATTAAGTAACAGAAAACTTTCACTAGAAATAAAGAAGAAAATACTGGATTGTTATGTGATGTGAGTTCTTCAATATGGCAGTGAATGTTGGACGATATTATCAAGGATGAAAGAAAAAACTTGAAGCAACTGAAATGTGGTTCTACAGAAGGATGCTGCGAATATCATGGCTCGAGCATGTGAGCAATGATGAAATTTTAGAAAGGATGGAAAACGAAAAAGAAATTAATATTGAGTATCAGGAAAAGACAGCTAAAGTTCCATGCAATGAGTAAGGAGGGCTTGGAGAGCCTGATACTAACAGGCCAGATAGAGGGAAAAAGAGACAGAGCAAAGTAGCGGATAACATATTTGAAAGACCTGATCAGGTGGATGACAGAACTGGGGTTGCATGGAGTAACAGGGGAAAGCGTGCTAAAAGCCACCAGGGATAGGGAGACGTGGAAGGCCATGATAGCATACGTCCTGAAAGGACACGGCAAATGAAAGAAGTATATATATGCCAACTGTTTATAAGAAATTATAATGTGGATATAAAATGGGGGATCAATTCTATATTATAATCAATCTATAAACTGATCCCTCATTTTGCGACCATGCTAGTTTCTATATAATTATATTCTAGATTTATAGGATTTATAGGCTTGAGCTTGTCGATGACAGTTTAAAAAAGTTGGTGGCAAGAAAGCATCTCCCATATCATCAGACTCGAGGCTGGCACGAAAAAGGACATTCAAAGCAGACTGGGCAAGGCCAGGATTGTGTATAAGAAAATGAACAACCATCTGGAGTTCAACACAGTAGAGCACCAACACCAAGCTCTAGCAATATTGTATTTACTCTCCTCTACGGATATGAGTGCTTGAGAATGACTAAGGTTGCATGAAATACGTTTTTTGGTTTTCTCATAAAAATTGACACTTAATTTTCGTGGGGTAGGTACATACAAGTTAACTGGGCAAGGCCAGGAGTATGTTTAAGGAAATGAATAACATCTGGATATCAACACAGTATAGCACCAACACCAAGCTCAAGCTAGACCAGAGCTGTGTTGTATCTACTCTTCTCTACAGATCTGAGTGCTGGAGAATGACTAAGGCGGATCTCGCCAAACTTCGATCCTTTCATATCATATACCTCCGACGAATGCTGAGAAAATATTTTGGCCAGAGAAGATTTCAAATGAAGACCTGTTGAAGAGATGCAAGCAAGAGAACATGGGCACCACCATTACAAGAAGGTGGTAGAGATGGATTGGTCATGTGCTCCGGAATTATCCACAGTCAATCACAAGAACAGCACTGCACTGGACCCCAGATGGCAATAGAAAGAGAGGAAGACCAAGAACGACATGGAGAAGTACGGTGGAGAATGAGATGAAAGACATGCAGTACGCTTGGCGTTCATTGACTAGTCTGGCCCAAGATAGGCAGAGACGGAGAAGCTTTGTTGCTGTTCTACACACCATTGGGTGTAACGGATTATGAATGAAATAACTACAAGTGGATAGTGTGAGTGACGGCATGTGTTAAATAATTTGAGAACACCGGAGAGGAATATATATTAAATACTGTAGACATATTTTAACGATTTCATAGATATATTAAATGGTTTATAGACATTTTAGAATGCCTTCTCTGGAGGTGAATGATATTTAATTTAACGTCTTTCGATTCATTTCAATAACAGATTCTAGCATTTTGTTGAGATTTTTTTACAATGTTTTCAATGTTCAGGATATTTTACCTTTTAAGGATGATGAATTTTACGGATATATCTCTGTGTCTCTATGGAACTTCTCTAATTCGCAGTAAAAGCAAGTAAACTTGTTGGAAACAACCCCTATTTCTGTTTATATATATATATATATATATATATATATATATATATATATATATATTTAATCATATCACCCCAAGCAAGGCGATAACGCCACTGATGCGCAGGGGGCTACGTAAGAGTAAAAAGATTGGAAAAGAGAAAGCCGGAAACCACATCCTAACCTGGAAACAAGGGATGAGCCTCTTCACCTGTTCAATAGACGTGGGTGGAGTGTGAAACGGGCGATAGTTTAGTCTATCTACTTTTTTTTTTTTTTTAATCATTTCACCCCGAGCAAGGCAGAAACGCCACTGATGTGCAGGGGGTTACATAAATGTAGAAAAATTAATTAGAAAAGAGTGAGGAGTACAAGCTAGTTAGAAAGGAACAATAGAAAGCTGAGAAAGCAGGTGCAATGACAGATACATGGGCGGAGAGAACGTGAAGATTATACAGGGGAGGGAAGAGAGCTAGAGTCCAGTGGTCAGTAGGTGAGTATTAACTTTGCTTTTAAATTCCTGGAGGTCGTAGCCGTCAGGAAAGCAAGAATAGGGGAGTGAGTTCTACAGGCGGGAAGTGCGAGAGAGGAAGCTGCAGGAGTAGAATTGTCGTCTGCGTTTGGCTAACCTGACTGTGAATGGGTGGGACCCAGTTGCCAGTCTGGTTGCACGGGTAAACACCTGTTGAGGAGGCATCAATGACTTAAGCTCATCCGAGCAGAAGCCATGAAAGTATTTATAGAAGAGACAGAGGGAGGCCACATTTCGACGATGGGAAAGTGGCTGCAGACGAGTCGCCAGATCAGTACCTATCACATTACAGACTCTCCTTTGGAGCTTGTCAAGAACACTGAGGAGAACGGCAGGGGCACCTGACCATAAATGGCAGCAGTACTCCATGCACGGACGGATGGTTGACTTGTATATATGCAGGATGGATTCAGGTGGAAAAAACATCCTGGATCGACATAGTGACCCAATCTTCTTAGCAGTAGATTTTGCTATGGATTCAATATAGTGATTCCATTTGAGGTCTGAGGACAGGGTAAGTCCGAGGAGGCGTAGTGTCTTACTCTCCGGGAGAATCATCTGGTCCATGCTTATGGGAGGCAGAAGAGGTTGCCTGTAATGGTTGACAGACAAGAGCTTGGTCTTAGAGGAATTGAAGTTGACAAGCCACTTCTTGCCCCAGTTCACCACAGAGTGTAGATCCCGCTCAAGGTCAGCAGCGAGATTATGTCTGTCCACCACGACAGGTTTCTTACTGGAGCGGGAGTATATTGTAGTGTCATCTGCGTAGATGCCTACTTGGGACTTGATCTCATCTGGGAGGTCGTTGATGAAAATAAGGAAGAGCGTTGGGCCCAGGATAGAGCCTTGTGGGACACCAGCATTCGTGCTGTAGGACGAAGAGGCACGCCCATTCAGAACGACCTTCATTTTGCGGTTATTTAAGAAAGATTAGATTAGGTCAAGCAGGCGGACTGGTAATACCATAACCGCGTAGTTTGCATAGGAGGCCAGGGTGCCAAACCCTGTCGAAAGCCTTGGAGATATCCAGAGCAACCGCGCGAGCCTCGTCAGACTCATCAAGGGCCTGTAGCATGTACTCCGTTACAGTTGTTAGCAGGTCGGCTGTGGACCTGTCAAATCGGAATCCATATTGCCTGTCGGAGAACAGTTTGTGGGCGGTGAGATGATGAACTATTTCAGCATTGATTATAGCCTCGAACACTTTCCCGAATATTGGTAGAAGACTGATAGGGCGATAGTTGGATGGGTCCGAGGGTTCACCACAGTACTCCAATATATATATATATATATATATAAAGAGAGAGAGAGAGAGAGACAGACAGACAGACAGATAGAGAGGAAGAGAAAAACGGACAGAGACAGAAATGTTTTTTGTTTTTTTTTAAAATTGACCCCGCTTCCTATGTAAGTTAAGAAGCTACTATTTTAGCTTCTTGGTACAGGTTATTTGTTTCGTCAAATGGTTGAAAGCTGGTGCTCTTTTCTTAATTTGCTTAGACCATTTCAAAACTTGAAATTCTCCAAGCCATTTTTTTGCTGCTTTGTTTTGATATTTCTATTTATTGACTTGTACATTCCAGTCAGTCAGTTATGTGCCATAAGTGATTCACGCTTTAGGCGATCATGTCTAGAAAGAGACATGACTGACTGGGCAGAAGATTATCCCGCAGTAGGTTGCCATTACTTTCTACAGTAGACTGGTTGCCAACCAAGGGTATAAAACCCAATCTGTCCTATTATTTAACCCATAGCTAGAGGGGGAAGGGGGAAGATATATTATATTATTAAGTAGTAATTAGTGGGGGATCAGTTTATTATTTCATAACTATAGAAAACCGATCCACCACTTTATGCCCAGTAGACATTTTAATTATGTTTCCAACTGTTACATTCAGTAAGTCAGTGAAATGCAACACGTAATATATTTTTTGTGCGATCATGTCTCGAAAAAGACATGACTGACTAGACAGAAAATTATCCCGCTATAGGTTGCATTGCTTTCTGCGGTAGACTGGTTGCCAGCCAAGGCTATATATCCCAATCTGTCCTATTATTTAACCCATAACTGGAAGGAAGAGACGGATTAATACATTTCTCAAGGTTATTTGTGCATAAGTGAATGCAAGAAATTCAACTGGAATTCGATCGCGTCACCCCGATCTGTCGTTCCTAGTCGATATCCACTGCACAACAACGCAACCACAACCGGCTTTCTGATGGAAGCCATCACCGTTTGCTTCGTATCATGCATCGTCATCTCATTGCTGCCAATCCGTATTATTTTACATGTTTCAACTCTAACAAAGCAAACACAAATCATAATACTCTCGCTAATACAATTAACTTTTGGCACCTGATTATTCTTCAAAGATTTTATGAGGTGCTCACCAGACTATCGTTCCTACCCAAAAGCTCTAATTTCTTTACATCCGACTATAAAACCTTTTACCAGAACATTTCCAGTTCGTTAATATATGTTTTAACAGGGTTGAAACGCGACTGTTTTGGCTTTTTTGTTAGGAGCAGTTTATTCGTAGGCATTCTGTTATGAAAACCGTTAGCGTTCAACTTCAATCGCGCTGTAGACGTATGCATATTGATTTCTACGTTTGTCAGGGAGTCTTGGAGAACCAAGATGTCACAGCAGAAACTGCCTTGCTTTCCGAAATATGTGACTATTTGTTCTTGATTCCGTTATTTACAGACGTTCATATTTCGATTACGATAGCCATCATGCCAAAAGCCTCACATTTATAAATAATTTGCCACCCGGTGATTCTCCAAATCGTTTTGATATCTTCGTGTAAACTTGTTTATCATTAGAGGCGGTTTTATAAAGGCTCAGGAAGTGATTTGATCTTAAGCATTCTTCTTTCTTCTTTTATATGCCCTGTCCCTTCAGGACGTAGTCGATCATGGCTCTCCACATATCCCTATCCCTGATGGCTCTAAGTAAGTTTGCTCCTGTTAAAACTCGCAACCCCTGTTCCGTCATCCACCTGATCAGACACTTCAAATATGTTATCCGCTGCCTTCCTCTGTCTTTTTTCCTTCTATCTGGCCTGTCAGTATCAAGTTCTCCAAGCTCTCCTTCCTCACTGCGTGTCCCAGGAACTTTAGCTGTCTCGTCCTGATGCTCAGTATTAATTTCCTTTTTGTTGCTCTTCTTTCCATCACCTCATCGTTGCTTGCATGCTCAGTCCACGATATCCGCAGCATCCTTCTGTAGAAAGACATTTCCGCTGCTTCAAGTTTTGCCCTCATAGCATTCCGTTCATGGAGTACTGCTGCCATATATGGTCTGGTGCCCCGTTTTTCATCTCCGTGTTCTTGGCAGCCTCCTAATGAGAATCAGTAATGTGATGTGTACCAACTTGGCAGCTCGACTACAGCCAATTCCCACCGACGCGATGTGGCTTCCCTTTGTCTGTTCTATAAATACTTCCATGGCTTCTGCTCCAACGAACTTAAGTCACTTGGTGCCTCTGCAACAGGTGTTTACTCGTGCAACCAGACTGCCAACTGGGTCTCACACATTCACAGTTAGATCAACCAAATGCAGATGTCAATTCTACTCCTGTAACCTCTTTTCTCGCACATCACGCCTGTGGAAATCGCTTACGTATTCTTGCTTTCCTGACAGATACGACCTCCAGGAAATTTAAATGCAATGTCAGTACCCATCTCTTAACCACTTGACTCTAGTTCTTTCTTCACCACCCTGTATATCCTTTCCTTTCTCTACACCTTTGCAACTGTCATCACACTTGTGTTCCCTTTCTTCTCTTGCTCCTTTTCTAACTGGTTCGTCCTTCTCTTCACTCTCCTCTAATCTTTTTCTCTTACTAAGCAGGAAAACTGCTTAGTAAATAAATGAAGCGTCCATTTAAACATAATATCCACAAAACACAGACACAAACCTTAACTGATTAATCTTCTTCTTCTTCAAATTTGTGTTCTTTCAGGAACGTAGGCGATCATGGATTTCAACTTGGCTCTGTCTCGTATTGCACTCAATATTTTTTCTCTTGGTATCTCTAAACCCCGCTCCACGATCCATTTGCTCAAACTTAATAAGTACGTCTCGCGCTGCTCTCCCCAGTCTCTCCTTCCCTTTATCCGACCTGTGAGTATTGAGTTCTCTAGTCCGTTCCTTTCTCATTACGTATCGCAGAAACCTCATTTGTCTCTTCCTGACATTTAGTATGAGTTTTCTTCTCGTTTGCATCCTTTCCAGCACCTCATCTTTGCACACGTGCTCCATCCATGGAATCCTCAGCATCCTTCTGTAAATAACATTTCTGTTGCTTTAAGATTCTTTTTCATCCTGGATGAGACTGTCCAGCATTCACTTCCCTACAGAAGTTGCAAAGATTAACACAACGGATTAACAACTGACATATTTTAATTTAATTATTTAAAATTCATTTAATAGTTACTTATAATTGAGTAGATATTCTGTTTTTGAATAAACAGTATATTTATATATATTTAATTCTACTGGCCTGAATATTTTTGAGAAAGTTTGGTTAGGAAAGCTTAGCAGATTTTATAAAACAAGCCAGACTCTCTATAGAACAATTTACTGTGCCACATCTGCATTAAGCTTTGCAAAGGATTTGTTTGCTTCAAAATCCATTGTCGTTCTCACAAGAACATATCAGAGATGCTTACTTTCGTTAAAGAAGTTGTAAGCCTTGATATATATCTTTGTATTCTCTATAGACACTAGATAAAAAGAAAGTGCCAAAAATATATATATATATATATATATATATATATATATATAGTTCTTTTGAGTTCGTCTTTATCGAAATTTTCCTGACTTATATACCAAATATTCTAAGTTATATATCTATATATATATACATACATATATATTTTAATTCAGATACTTCAATCCAAGGGAAAAAAGCAGGAAGGTAAATTCCAAAAACCCGATCCTAATTAATATTAAAAATTTTTATTTTAATATTAAAAAATGATACAGGAAGAGAGCTCCATGTAATAAAATATTACAGAGCAAATATAAATTAAAAAAGGATTAATTCAAAGATGTTGAATGGCCATTTCGATATGAATGATCCCCACGGGGGATAACACATCACCTCAGCAATAGAAAAATCCTTTCAGAAACTGGAGAAAAATTAGTCTACTTTTCCTTTTTAAATATATTTGCAAAGAAATTAAAAAAGAAAATAAAAATAAAAATAAAAAATAAAAATAAAAAGGAAAAATAAAGGAAAAGAAAAAGAAAAAGAAAAAGATAAAACAAAATCAAATAAACAAGAAAAGAAAAAATTGACATCGTCTGGGTTCGCAAAAAAAAGAAAGAGAATTGTAACTAAAAATTAACAGACAGCCGTGTTAAATTTAATATACATCCATACATACATATATATATATATATATATATATATATATATATATATATATATATATCTGTAGCTCTTTATATTTGTATGTATAATTATTGTTACTCCTAATAATATTATTATTAGTATTTTTTATAATTATTATTACTATAGTTGTTAATACGTGAGTTAAACACACGACAAAAAATGACAATTATTTAGACGCTTATTTTAAACAATCGCAATGAGTAAATTTGTAGGATTTATTATTTCGAAAATTTGAGTTTTTAATAGTCAAAGAAAGTGATTGATATAGATCTACTTAAAAACCTTGTGTAAATAGTGTGGAGAAAGTATATATATATATATATATATATATATATATATATATATAAGGTGTCCATAAATCTTTTAAACTGCACACAAACTTTATGGGAACCTATTTGTATGTGTGTGTCTGTTTGTGTGTGGAGAGAGAAAGAGAGAGAGAGAAAGAGAGGGGGGGGGGAGAGAGGGAGGGAGAGAGAGAGAGAGAGAGAGAGAGAGAGAGAGAGAGAGAGAGAGAGAATGATAGAAAGCGATTCTTTCTAATGATTCTGTAAACGTTGGAATGCTTTTTCCCATGCAAATGTGTTTAGCGAACCAATGTATTCTGTTAAAGCAGCTTCCGGTCAGGCGCCATTGATGAGGCTTCTGCTAACAATCGTACAACATCTTGAATGCGTTGCTTCACAAACGGAATCCAATTGTTGGCTTTATCACGTCTAATCTCTTTAGCAATATGAAACTGGCGGTAACTCTGATCGTCTTGAATATAATCCTCCTCAAACATAAGACGGCCGGGAAGCCATCCAAGCTTTAAATATTTGTCATACCTTCTCCTTGTTTTAATAGCTACCAAGCTGGTCGGGAAAGTCAGTTATTAACTGTAAAGTGCGTTCGAACGTTTCTAAGTGTTTCACACCTCGGGCTTTCTAGATTTTTAGCCTCATTAATTTAAATAAAATTTAAGAGTGTATAGCGTCGTGTTTATCTGCGCTAAAAGTGAAATCGATGAACATCTGGAATAATGAGCATCAAAAAAAGAGAGCTGAAATTCCTGGCACATGTAATGAGGAAGGAAGGCTTAGAGAATCTGATACTCACAGGTCAGATAGAGATAAAAAGAAATAGAGGAAAGCACCGTTTAACATACTTGAGAGGCTTGAGCAAGTTGATGGCAGAACGGGTTTTTGGTTGGTTAACAGGAGAAAGCGTTTTAAGAGCCGCTAGAGATAGGGAGATGTGGAGGGCCATGACAGAATATAAGAGAATAGCGTCGTGTTTTTTTATTCGTTTTTTTTTATTTTGTAAAATGATGTTTAGCCTGTGCAAGGCTCAAAAGCGTTTTAAGAGCCGCTAAAGATAGGAAGATGTGGAGGGCCATGACAGAATATAAGAGAATAGCGTCGTGTTTTTTTATTCGTTTTTTTATTTTGTAAACTGATGTTTAGACTGTGCAAGGCTCAAAAGCGTTTTAAGAGCCGCTAAAGATAGGAAGATGTGGAGAGCCATGACAGAATATAAGAGAATAGCGTCGTGTTTTTTATTCGTTTTTTTTTATTTTGTAAATTGATGTTTAGCCTGTGCAAGGCTCAAAAGCATTTTAAGAGCCGCTAAAGATAGGTAGATGTGGAGGGCCATGACAGAATATAAGAGAATAGCGTCGTGTTTTTTTATTCGTTTTTTTTATTTTGTAAACTGATGTTTAGCCTATGCAAGGCTCAAAAGCGTTTTAAGAGCCGCTAGAGATAGGGAGATGTGGAGGGCCATGATAAAATATAACAGAATAGTGTCGTGTTTTTTATACGATTTTTTTTTAATAAAATTATGTTTATCCTGTACAAGGCTCAAAATCTTTTCGGGTTGAGGGTTACAGAGTAAAAAGCCCAACAATTTATGGGTAACTATGGGGAACGTAATGTTTGACACCCAACTTGAAAATTTTAAGATTGAAGCAATCTGGAAAGCATCCTCTCGGGAGATGGTTCCATAAAGTAGCGGTGAGAGGAAGCTGCTCGAGTGATGCTTACATCTCACTAGTTGAATACCAAGAGAATGCGAGTGATACAATGTGCGTGATATGGCAGGTCTTAGCCCTGATGGTTAGAAATGATAGAATGAATCAATCTATAGCGACTTAGAGCGTTCCATGGAAATAACGATAGAGCAGTGTGAGACTTGTGACATTTTCGTCTTTGGGAAAGGGGTTGTAGGATGGGAAAATAATAAAACGCTTCTGGGCTCTATCGACCCGAAAAGAGAAGACTGTGTAGTACACAATTTACGGCCAGATTTGTCTCTTCTAAAGGGAAAGGATAGCAGAAGTCAGATACTAGATCGTACATATTTCCAAATTCTTTAGCGATTGATCGCATGTTGAGTTCCATTTGTGATCTAGGGTTAGATTAAACACCAATAGGCTCTCAGGGTATGCTGTGAGAGCATCTTTTCATCGCAACCGGTAACAATTTAGTGTCAGTGACTCTGAATGAATTTCAATAGTTTGGATGGACGCATCTATTCAATACCATACTAAGGGTAAAATAACAGAGCACACTAGATGTTTTTAGCCTTGATTGGTAGTTCGTCTAAGTGAAAGTCTAATCTGATCTGAAGTTTAAAACTTACAAAAACGAACGAAAACACTTTCGACTATCTTTCACACGAAGCCATCTGAATTTATAGATGATACACAAATATATTTTCAATGATATCAATGGCTACAACAATTCCACAATTAAAAATATCTGTAAAATTTTTTCGGTTGAGTTTAACATATATATCCGAAAAAATGCTTTAAGAGATCGTTTTTTTCATCACACTGCTACTATCTTCTACTTCTGTGTGCCATGTCTCTTCAGGTTGTAGGCAATCATAACCCTCCACATCTTCCTATCACTAATGGCACTTAATACGCTTTATCCTGTTACCCATCGTAAACCCTGCTCTGCCAATCACTTGCTGAAGCCCCTCAAGTTTGTTACGCGTTGCGTTTCCCCAATCTTTCTTTATCTCTATCTGATCTGTGAGTATCATATTCTCCTAGTCTTCCTTCCTTATTACGTTCACCAGGAGGTTCATATTGGATTTGACCTGAAGCCTCGTCTTCAATTATTTTACAACCAGGGTAGGATCGCCTCCATAAAAACTTTCATGGTAATTGTTCGAATAAAAACTTGGTGTCTGGATTCTTTGATTTTAAACGCAGTACTAGACCGGTGATGAGGGTTCACCAATTTACAGTTGAGTTGGCTATGGGGCTGAGGCGTTTTGATCTTAAACGCAGTACTAGACTGGTATGAGATCTCACCAAATTACAGTTGATTTAGCTAGGGTGCCGATACTTTTGATCTTAAACGCAGTACAAGTCTGTTGAAATGGTCTCACCAATTTAAAGTTGAGTTAGGTATGGTACCAAGACATTCTTTTTTAATTTTAAAAGTAATACTATACTGGTGATGAGATCTCACCAATTTACGGTTGAGTTGGCTAGACGCAACCATAAATGCTATGTTAGATTAAATACACTTGATATCTGCATTATTTTCGCATACATACACTTGCATTTAAGTAAGCAACTATTGCTTTTATTAAACTTGGCACAGGCATATAAACAGGCAAAAGTTTTTTTTCTTTATTTAAAATTACTTGGTTACATGCGATGCATATCTGACCAATTAAATCAAAACACGATCAACATTTGCTCTTTAAACTTTTATGAATATAAAAAAGAAAATTACATAAATTGTGTTAACAAATCTCTGAACAAACTTATTAAAGTGAAACATGTTAGATTAAAGAAAGTTTGTGCATATATTTATTTTATATATATATATATATATATATATATATATATATATATATATATATATATATAGCCCTTGAGATTTCACTCGCCCGATTGACTCAGTCAATTAAAAATTTAATTGGACGATTAAAATTTATTGCTTTACTCGCCCGCAGTTGATTAAAAATCTCGCAATGAAACGTGTCCCTTCAAATATAGAAAAACGAGATCTGATTCCTTTTACAACCCAAAAGTATGCCATTGGAGATTCACAATTTACTTAGAATGTCCTACAATGGCATTATTGAACTCTTTGGTCTTATGCATGGCGCCTGATTTAAGTCGAAATGTGTGGTTAAACAAAAGACAGTTAAATCTCGCAATTATCGAAACAAGTTCTGACAAATGGAATTTAGCCTGATTAGCTCCTGTTTCGTTTTTATCGTCCCTGTCAGTATAAAACATTTGTTTAATTAACGCTTCCAGGGTGGAGACAAAATGTTTCTGTCGCTCAGATTAAAGACGCTCAGAGATTTTTAGAAACTCATTTTATTATCCAAGATTAAACATATATATTTCCTCCCCGTTTACAAAAAGTAAAAACGAACATTTAAAAGACAGAAAAAATACGCATACTTCTTTCAACCACGCACCAAAAAACAAGTTATACAAGTCAGTAACTTTTTAATAGAAAATCAAATTTGTTATTTTTTTATCATTTATGAAATGGAGGTTTTAGTCAAACAGAAGAAAGAAACAACGAATTTAGGTACCTCCACTCAATTGGCAAAAAATACAATAAAATAAATAAATAAATACATAAAATAAACAGTTTATCATAATGTCAAAAGGGCACAGACTTAATAAAAACAAGGTTTTATCATCGAAATGTTTATGCTATTATTAAAAGGAAAGATCAAATTTTGTTGTTATTATTCTAATATTTTTTAAAACCCTTTCTAACACGTTCAAATTTTAATTAAAGTTTCATTTTTAGTTTTCCGTCAGCGATTCGCGCTATGTTTACGTAAGACGACTTTTATGAAAATGGAGTCGGTCGAGTAAAATGATTTGGGGGCGAGTAAATTTTCCCTCGCTCTCGACGGCCGGTCGGGTAATTTCTTTTTAAAATCTCAAAGGCTATATATATATATATATATATATATATATATATATATATATATGGTAATTATTATTATCATAGGCAAGCCTTACAACGGTGGACAAATATGTAGACTGTACTAAGAAGACAACTAGAAATTATGATATTCCCAAATAAAGACGAATTGTTAAATGAAAGAACGGAAATTATTAATAAATGCATCTACACTAAGAAATATCTTTTAGGTTCATACAGCCATGTATGAAAACGTCATAATTCGTTTTAAATTTAAAAATTGCGTGTTCATAAATTCCCTGCGACGTGAATGTTCAAATAAAACACCGTTACAAAAGCATTCTTTAAAAGAAAAGAGGTAAACGGTAAAATCAGTTAATAAAATATTCAAAAGTTCGACAATATAATTGTATTGAACACAAGGTTGCGTCACTGTGTCGGGCCAGTATGTTTTTCCCGCCTGAATCCATCCTGCATATATACAAATCAACGATTCGTCCGTGCATGGAATACTGCTGCCATATATGGTCAGTTGCCCCTGCTGTTCATCTCAGTGTTTTTGACAGGCTCCAAAGGAGAATCAGTAATGTGATAGGTACCGACTTGGCGGCTCGACTCTAGCCACTTCCCCACCGACGAGATGTGGCTTCCCTGTGTCTTTTCTATAATTACTTTCATGGCTTCTGCTCTAACGAACTTAAGTCACTGGGCGTTTACTCGTGCGAACAGATTGGCAACTGGGTCCCCACACCCATTCACAGTTAAATCAACCAAATGCAGACAGCAATTCTACTCCTGCAACTTTTTTCTCGCACTTCCCGCCTGTGGAAGTCGCTTCCATATTCTTGCTTTCCTGACGGCTACAACCTCCAGGAATTTAAATGCAATGTCAATACTCAACTCATAACCACTTGACTCTAGTTCTTTCTTCACCCTGTATATTCTTTCTTTCCTCTCCACCTTTGCAACTGTCATCACACCTGTACTCCCATCCTTCTCTTGCTCCTTTCTAACTGATTCGTCTTTCTCTTCACTTTCTTCTACTTAATCTTTTTTACATTTATGTAGCCCTCTGCACATCATTTTCGTTACCGCCTTGCTCGGGGTGTTACGATTAAAAACATGTATACTGTTCTAACCCTATTATGACCAAAAACTAAGTATTAAACAATGAATATATATATATATATATATATATGCAGATTTTGAAAAAATCTGTTCTGAAATTTCAAATATGAGCTTAGCACTCGCCGAAAAAAAATTCCCATTTTCGATGCTCTCGTAGTTTCTAGTAAAACACTTTCATTACTTCAGTATATAAAAAAACCACGAGTAAATCTTATTGTCATCTTAATTTTATAAGTCAATGTCCTTTTGTATAAAAAATTGTCCTTATTAAAAATTCCTTCACGAGAGCGTACGAGAATTTATCATGTCAACCTCTTTTCTTCAAAGAATCTACAATATGGAACAAACACTTTTGCAACAACGACTTTCTAAATTATTTACTTGACTACCATATCAAACTTGTTCTTCGTAACGTAACTAATGCCAACCAAAACACGTGGACAAAAAGCGATAACATTAATTTTTTTTGGCATTGCATTATTCTTCATTTCGCAATATCAAACAAAATTATGCAACACCGACCAATTCAATCAAGAAAATTATCTATTATAAAAAAATTAAAAACATCCAACTTCATCTTCAATACTAATATTAATGTTCCCCCTTCAAAATCTAAATTGCAAAGAACCAGTGTCGTTTACCATTTTATTTGTTCTTTGAAGAACCGTGTTGCTCAATAATCCAAATTTGTAAACAATTACATTGGCTACACCACCACAAAATTGACAAGAATATTACTATTGCACCTTTCCCACAACAATTCAATCGAATCACATTCAAACACTAACCGACATTTTCTAAGACCTATCCGTGTTTTACTTGCTGATAATACGTATAAATTAACATCATCACTCTACGGCTATATCGTATTGAATACACCGGTTCTCTTCCGATAACCGAAGTTAAGCAACACCGAGCCTAGATGAGTGACCATTTGGGAATACCAGGTGCTGTAAGCGTAAGGGCCAAGAATGGTCCACCGTTCCTCCAGGTTTGGGAGTTGGGCGCTGAGCTAACAACCCTGACCTATAAAAAACAGTTTGTTACGGAAACAGTAACAAAAAGTTAATACCCTACACTCCATTGGGTGTAAAAGGCTGAGCTCATAATGATGATCATGCTGATGACGAATAGCATCATCCACATGCAAAAGGTGATTGAACATATTGAAGGCATTGCTCATAAAAAACCGAAATCTTACACTTAATGACATCAATTATGAACATGGTAACAATGTGCTGACCATATTCGGAACTTGACATACACAAGATAGTATATATATAAACTTTACACCTGATTATTAAAAAGTAAAACAAAATTAATGCTTGATAATGGCTAAAAGTATAACCGAAAGCGCGTGAAAATACAAAACCTTTCGACAAATCTTATATAATTTCAGTTCTGGAAAGAAAAAAATCAAAAGAAAACCTGAAAAAATATTAAATAAATTTAATGATAACATATGATAATGATAATTTTTAATGATACCTGCATAAAAGTAAGATTGTTGCCTAAATACACAATTTTATATATACACATCTATAGAAACCTAGGTCGCGTAATAACTCGTTTACAAATGGAAACTATTAAAAAGTTCTACAATATAATTGTATTGAACACTTTTTAATAAGAATATGCACTAGTCAAATTTAATTATAACCAAGAACTAAGTAATTAAACAATCAATCAATCAATCAATATATATATTAAATAAAATAAGATATATATATATATATATATTAAATAAAAAGATAATTCTCAAGTGTTCTTTTATAAAATATATTGTATTTTTTTATATTTTATATTCTGCTACACGTGTTTCTGGTCACGCGATCTTCTTCAGGCAGAGATATATTTTATAAGATATAACTTGCGGTTTCTCTTTTTATTTAAATATACGCTTTTCTCTCGTTGGAACCACTGTAACATCACCATTATATATATATATATATATATCTTTGAGAAAAGTATGGATGTTTTTTGTTATTATCTCAATAAAAACATTTTACAATCTAAAAATAGTGCTTTAAACAATCTGCAAAAAGTTTATAACCCATTGAAAACGAATCAATCAATCAATCAATGAAATACTCATTAGCTACACAGGAATGTCTTAGATTTATTTACATCCTCTCAAATGTAAATGAAGAGGAACTACTTTGGTATTTCGTGGGAATACCAGATGGAGCAAGCTTAGATAGGCGTCTGGTATAATGAACAATGGCTTAAATTTAAAATCATTTCACCAATTCTAGTCGGCATCATCATATTCACTTACGCCCAAATAACCTTAGAGAAAGTATAAATTTTCCCACTAACTTTGGGTTAATTTTAAGAATTGCAACAGTTCATCATTATTTCTAATCATTTCTTGGATTCTAACATTAGTTTCTGCTTTTATATAACCTGTAAAACGTTGTTATGCCATAAGAAAAAAAAATCAATATTTTCATTGTTTATAGCCAAGTTCCCCTCTTTCTTAGTACTTTGACTTGTCTCGGGAAGTAAACTTTTGCTATTTATACGAGCGTTCGGATTACGGTACCAATTTGTTTCATCATTTCATAACGCATGTCTCAGATATTTAAACTATTCTGACATTTTCAAATTATTGTTCGTCCTATTGGGACCTCTATTAAGCTTATCGAATTGGACTTGTGCCAAACCCAACCGAAGTCCACACGTTTTCAGATTATCAGAAAGTTGAAAGAATAAAACTGTCTAAATTGTATAAATGATGAAAATGTATGTATCGGGCAGAATAGCAGCCAATTTGTATGTGTGAAATTATTAAACTGTGAATATCTTAAAAAGAATTAGAGTAGTAAAGAGATTATGGAATTAAAAGTTCGATTGTTTAAGCGAAACGTGATTTGTGCTGAAAAGGATAAGTTTGTTTCGCTGTGTGTATTAAAAAATAGTAGTAAAGTCTTATGTTCTCTTTCTGTTGAGAACGGAATGTAGGTGAAGAGAAAGTGATAAAGCAGCACGAGAAAGTTACAGATTGCGTATATAAGTCTTCCGGGTGGCCGAAAATTTCTGTTACATCAGTGCTGCTTTTGACTCTCTTTGATTCATCTGTTTTGTTTTTCTCTATTTATATAAGGAAGCAAATTGACATCGGCTTGTCAGCTTTTTATCAGTTTCTAAATCGCTCACTTTCATTGGTTAGAACATATTTCGCACTCTTGCAAAATTTGCCTTAGTCTTTTTTCTTCTGTTCTGAGCCAATACTTTTTTCTGTTGGTCAAAAATATATTTTCACACTGGCATGCGACTTTGAAAACAATAAAGAAAAGAGAGTTACCTTTATTCTGTATATAACACAGCATCTTGTGTTTTTCCACTCATATGACAATGGTACACCCTTACAGAAAATCTGGATATTGAACGCTTGAATATAGAGCTTCAATATTAGCAGAATATCAAAACAATTTCCTCAGCCGTGATTATATCTGAAACAGAATTTAAAGAGGAATATTGTTAATAACGCTTTTGTAATGAAAGTCTTAGTAATCGTAGTGCCACTAACAACAACAACAACAACAATAATAATATAGAGTGGGGCAATATTTACATTGGCCAATATGCAAACACTATGGAACATCGTTAAACAAACACTGGCATGAACTCACCAACCACCGGTTACAGAAATAGAAGTGTCACCATTCTATGCGATGACACCATCTACACAGAAAAATTGAAGCAAATACGCCGGACATTATTGTTAAAAACCAGAAAGAAAAGACTTGCCTATTAAATTGATATGGCTTGTACAGCGGATTGTAACATAGCAACCAAGGAATTCGAAAAACTGTCAAAATATAAAGACCTGGAAATTGAAATAGAAGAAATGTGGAAATTGACAACAAGAGTTGTGCCAGTGATAGTAGGTGCACTTGGAATGATAAAAAATGGAACAAAACATCACATTCAAAAAATCCCTGGAAACCCCAGCTTAAGAGATATACAAAAAATTGTCTTGTTAATTACAGCCGACACATTAAGGAGAACTTTGTCTATGTAACGCTAGGGGTGATAGGGGAGATATAAAAAACATGAAATGTCGACATAACGACACACCACGACCTGCCTTAGCTCTTCCCATAGATTTTGTAGGTAGTGCGACCATAGCAGGAATCAAAATATGATGAAAAATGATAACGTAATAATAATTAATTGATTTCGGTGAGAAAAGTCTAACTAAGATGCCAGAGAGAAAGCTTACTGTTGGGGTCTAAGCGACGAATACTAATTTCGATTGTAGCACTATCTACCAACAAGAAGAATATGGAAAATATGGATACTATCTCAAATACATAATGGACAATTCTGTTTTGATTATGAGAAAAGACGAAAAACAAGAAAATATATCAGAGATGATGTTTGGTTTTAGAGATAGAAGAAAACTTTTGGAAAGAATATAAGAAGAAAGAAAAGATAGCAAAATGAAAAATCTTCTTGGTTTTAATTCTTTTTATTTGTACTCTCTTACTTCTTTGAATAATGTTCAGCATTCATACTTATGGTTGTTCATGAATATTTTGTTGAAGTTCTGCCAAAATACGTTAGATTTAAAGAGTAATTATTGTTTGAACTATTTCCATAGTTTGTACATTTATCCCCATCTTTGTCGCCATATTCACAAAGTCTCGGCTATTGTACACCCGGGCCTTCATCAGGTGATTGAAAAGGAAAATGCAAAACTTTCTACAGAAGATAACAACTGAAAGCGAGAAGAAAGGACTTTTTTTTTTTAAATGATCTCTCCCCAAGCAAGGCATTCCACTGCCACTATTGCGCATGGGGCTACATAGGGGAAGGTAAAGAGAAGGAGTGGTTAGACATAGGGAATGACAGGAGGAAGGTGACAGATGAGTAAGGATAGCGAGGATGAGGGTTGGGCAGATGGGAAGAGTGCTTGATAGAATGGGAGCAGATTAGTGTGTTAGGAGGTGTCTATTGACCTTACATTTAAACTCCTGGAGGTTGTAGCCGTCGGGGAAGCAATCGTTTGGAAGAGAATTTCACAGTCGGGAAGTGCGAGGAAAGAAACTGGTTGGAGTAGAAGTTACGGCTGCATTTTATCGGTTTCACTAAGCATAAAATTAAAAAAAAACTGAATGCATGGTCATCAGCAAAACGAAAACCGCAACGTGCCAACTACAGGTCGCAGTAACTAAAACAAAACAAGTAAATAAATTCAAATACCTAGGAAGCGGGTTTACAGAGGATGGAAATTGTTATGTCGAGATTTAAAAACTCATCGTTATGACGAAGGACGCATTTCATAAACTAACCAGAAAGACAGGAAAATCTAATTGGAAACAAAGAAAAGTGATGTTTACTCCTTCTGTATATCAGTGAATGATGGACGATCTTCACAAGAATGACGGAAAGGCTTCAGGCAGCAGAAATGTGGTTTTACAAAAAGACGCTGAAGATACCACGGACTGAGCGCGTGACTAACGTCGAGGTGTTGGAGAGGATGAAAGCCAAGAGGAAATTCATACTTAACATATGGAAGAGACAGCTGAGGATTCTGGGACATGTAATGAGGAAATAATATCTGGAGATTTTAATACTCACAGGACTGATAGAGGGAAAGAGAGATAGGGAAAGCAGCGGAAGACCAATTTGATAGGCCTGCGCGGGGTTTGGGAGAGATACAAAGAGGAAGAATTTTGAGAGCAACAAGTATGAGCCAAATAAATGTCCATGAAGGAACACGGCTCTTATTTATTATGAGTGTTACCTTTCACCTGTTTCTGAATCTCTTATTTTGGGTACAGCGATCAGTGCCCACTTGCCCTCTATATATGGATTTGAGAATATGTGGTGTTGTTACTCCTATAAATGTAAAGTTGCAATCTCTAGTTTTTTGACACCAAACGTTCAGTTTCATCGTTGTCAGAACAATTTTGGTTTTGTTGCAAAAAGTTGGAGCTAAAAGAATCCTAACTGGTCGAATAACATTCAGAATATTTCTTCTTAACTCTATTTCTCTTACTCACAACACTTCAAACAAAGGTACAATGCCACTAAGATGCTAGCGAGGTTCTTCTTTTATGTGCCGTGTCTTTCGGGACGTAGGCGAGCATGTCCTTCCACGTTTCCCTATCCCTGGTGGCTCTTAGCACGCTTTCTCCTGCTACACCATGTAACCCTCGTTCCGCCATCTACGAGCTCAAGCTCATAAATCCAGAATATAAATATATAGAAACTGGCATGGCCACAAAATGAGGGATCAGTTTATATATTGATTATAATATAGAATTGATCCCCCATTTTATAAACGCAATATAATTTCTTATAAACAGTTGGTATATATATTCTTCTTTTATGTGCCGTGTCCTTTCAGGACATATGTGATCATGTCCTTCCACGTTTTCCTATCCCTGGTGGCGCTTAGCACGCTTTCTCCTGCTACACCATGTAACCCTCGTTCCGCCATCTACTAGCTCAAGCTCATAAATCTAGAATATAAATATAAAGAAACTGGCATGGCCACAAAATGAGGGATCAGTTTATATATTGATTATAATATAGAATTGATCCCCCAATTTATATACGCATTATAATTTCTTATAAACAGTTGGCATATACATTCTTCTTTTATGTGCCGTGTCCTTTCAGGACAGATGTGATCATGTCCTTCCACGTTTTCCTATCCCTGGTGGCGCTTAGCACGCTTTCTCCTGCTACACCATGTAACCTTCGTTCCGCCATCTACGGGCTCAAGCTCATAAATCCAGAATATAAATATATAGAAACTGGCATGGCCACAAAATGAGGGATCAGTTCATATATTGATTATAATATAGAATTGATCCCCCATTTTATAAACGCAATATAATTTCTTATAAACAGTTGGTATATATATTCTTTTATGTGTCGTGTCCTTTCAGGACATATGTGATCATGTCCTTCCACGTCTCCCTATCCCTGGTGGCTCTTAGCACGCTTTCTCCTGTAACACCATGCAACCCCCGTTCTGTCATCCACTACCTCAAGCCCATCAATCTAGAATATAAATGTATAGAAACTAGCATGGCCACAAAATAAGGGATCAGTTTATATATTGGCTATAATATAGAATTGTTCCCCCATTTTATATCCACATTATAGTTTCTTATAAACAGTTGGCACAACAAACTTCTTCCATGTGCCGTGTCCTTTCAGGCCGTAGGCGATCATGGACCTCCACGTCTCCCTATTCCTGATGACTCTTAGCACGCTTTCTCCTGTTACACCACGCAACTCCCGTTCTGTCATCCACTACCTCAAGCCCATCAATCTAGAATATAATGTATAAATGTATTGGGATCAGTTTATATATTGATTATAATTTAGAATTGATCCCCCAGTTTATATCCACATTATAATTTCTTTTAAAGAGTTGGCATATATATTCTTCTTCTATGTGCCCTGTCCCTTCAGGGCGTAGGCCATCATGGCTTTTCACGTTTCCTTATGCCTGGTGGCTCTGAGCTTGCCTTTTCCTGTTACACCGTGCAATCTTCGTTCTGTCATTCACTTGATTAGGTCCTTCAAATATTTTATCCGCTGCTTTCTTCTGTCTCTTTTTCCCTCTATCTGGCCCTGTTCGTATCAGGTTCTCCAGGCCCTCCTTCCTCATTGCGTGTCCCAGGAACTTCAGTTGTCTCTTCCTGATGCTCAGTATTAATTTCAGTTTTGTTTCCATCATTTCCAAGACCTCATCATTGCTCACAAGCTCGATCCATGATATTCGCAGCATCCTTCTGTAGAACAACATTTCAGTTGCTTCAAGTCTTTCCTTCATCTTTGATGGTATTGTACAGCATTCACTGACATATTGAAGAACGGACATCACGTAGCAATCCAGTAGTCTCTTCTTTGTTTCTAACGAAATTGTCCTGTTTCTTAATACTTTACTCAACTCCTAGAATGCTTCCTTGTGCTTTTGGATCTCAGGAATATAAATGTATAGAAACTGCTGTGACCACAAAGTGAGGGGGCAGTTTATATATTATATATGTTTGATGGTATTGTACAGCATTCACTGTCATATTGAAGAACGGACATCACGTAGCAATCCAGTGCTCTCTTCCTACTTTTCAGCAAAATTGTCCTGTTAATACCTTACTTAACTTCTGGAATGCTTCCTTTGCCATGCCAATTCGTCTTCGAGGTAACAGAAAAAAAAACAGGGACCCGTTATTGACGAGAGAGTACAATAAAGAAAAAGAATTCGCAAAGAAATAAAAAATGTTAATCGAAGAAATATCATGGGAGAGAAAACTTTCTGTTTTGCATTGGCATTACTGGTGTTAGCCTCAAGAGAGAGTGAATCGGGTTAAGATGGAATGGGAAAAGACTGTATTAAATCAATTACTAGGTCAGTTGCTAAAATTTTGCTTCTCTATGTAAGAAGATAAAAAAAAGGATACAATGCCATCTTCTATATTTGGCTTTGGGAAAGTGCGATGTATTCAGGATATTCAGTGTTCAGGAGCTAAAATAAAAACACTCATTGGTTTAATAACATCAGAATATTTATTATTAACCATATTTTTTTTAATTAGTACATTTCAAACAAATTGACCTTGCTACTAAGATGGCGTAAGTTTACATATAATTAAAGAAACTGTTGTTACCATGTTACTGTTAGATTACAATCTCCAGATTTTCATTCTCACAGTAAGCAGGAGCTACAATAAAATCATTCACTAGTTTACTAACATCAGAATATATATTACTAGCAGTATAGCTCGGCGTTGCTCGGTTGTAATGAAAGCTTTAAAACTAATCCATGGTCCTGGAGCTCAGACTCTTTGGAAGTTGGCACGAAAGACTAAAAAGCAATAGTTGTTTCCAATTAAAGCGAAACCGTAGACTGAAAGAAAAATGAATGGATGTAAGTCGAATTTTGATTCCTTGGTATCGATATCAAATAAGTTTTTTTTCGTTGTAAACTGTATTTTGAATGCTAAATAATCATCTGAATAAATGGTATGATGGCTGAGACTAAGAACTACAATTATACCTACTTAAAGACAAACCCGAAACAAAAACTAAAATAAAAGGGTTGAAAAAAATACAGACATACATGCAGATAAACAGACACACACACAAACATCCTGCTTTTTACATATACAATATTATCGATTTTCTGCATTATTGTAAGAACTCCAAACTTGAAACTTCTGAATATCGTTCCTTATGTCTTTGTCTGTGAGTGTATCAAATTTGATTAAAATCTGAACACACCTTCTATAGCCCAATATTTCGATTATCGATTTTCGATATTTATCGGGGGTACCTCGACACAAAACATAGCTAAGAACACTCGCAGACGCTTATAGTACAACTGCGTAAATATTCAAGAAATTCGGTTCAGCCGTATCGGAGTCTATAGGTAACGGACACACACACACAAACACACACAGAGACACATTTCCATTCATAAATAAGTTTAGATTAACCATATTTTTTTTAATTAGTACATTTCAAAGAAATTGACCTTTGCTACTAAGATTTCGGGAATTTACTGATCATTAAAGAAAATTAGAAAATATTATTGAAGGGAATGTGTATTGAAAGTAACAGCTTCACTCAGGGAAAATCGCGACTAATATTGCATTTACATTTGGAAAGCTAATAGTTGATTGGAAAGCGTGAATCTTGAAGAAAAGAACCAGACAAGAAACTATGAGAATATAATTACCGGTTAATTCTAGTACCTCGTTGATAATCTAGTCAGTCAGTTAAGGACCATACGTGATACACGCTTTGGACGATCGGGTCTCGAAAGAGACATGGCACACTGGGCAGAAGATTATCACGCAGTAGGTGGCCATTGCTTTCTGCGGTAGACTGGTTGCCAGCCAAGGCTATAGAACCCAATCTGTCCTGTTATTTGACTAATAGCTAGAGGAGGAAGAGATGTATTATATTATTACGTAGTAATTAGTGGGGGTCAGTTTATTACTTCATAAAAATATAAAATTGAAACCCCACTTTATGTCCAGTATAAGTTTTAATTATGTTTCCAACTATTATATTTAGTCAGTTAAGGACCATACGTAATACACGATTTGGGCGATCATGTCTCGAAAGAGACATGAAAGACTGGTTTGAAGATTATCATGCAGTAGATTGCCATTGCTTTCTGGGGGAGACAGGTTGCCATCCAAGGCTATAGAACCCATACTCTCCTGTTATTTAACCCATAACTGGGAGGAAAGCGACGGATGAATACCTTTCCCAAGGGTATTTGTGTGTAAGTAAATGCAAGGAACTCAACTGGAATTCGAACTCTGCTCCCCGATTTGTCGTTCCGAGTCGATAATCACTTCACCACAACGTACGATAATCTATTACACTTAAATCCATGAAGCCGAGGTACGAAACAAAACAATTGCCAGGAAAATATTTACGGAAAAAGATACGGGGAAGATACGTTAGGGCGGTTAGGAAATGTTTAAAACCTTGATGCCAGTTAAGGACTGATAACGTTGTAGATTCTTATTTACATTTTGTCAAGAAGCTCTAGCTAACATACAAAAGTACTAGACCAGATTTTCTGTACAATATTCAATGCATGGACCAATGGTCATTTGCAAGTCTCTGATGAGCGAATGTTTTTTGTATGACCGAATATATTAAAGAAAAATTCAAAAATACTCTCTCAGAATTATAATATATAAATATAATAAAGAATGAATCTCCGAGTCGAGCTATTAGACGTGGGAATAATATGCATATTTACTAAAACACACACACACACACACACACACACACACACACACACACACACACACACACGCACACACACATGTATATATATTAGTAAATACACACACACACACACACACACACACACATATATATATATATATATATTTGATATATAAATCTTAAATATGTCGCTTAAAATAGATTTTAAAAACGTTTTCTCAGCTGCTATTAACATATGTATATATATATATATAGTGACGTAAATTAATAAATATACATATGAAGAGAGTGTTCATATGTATATTACTATTATTCAATTGTTAATAAAACTGCTCAATATATGAACAGAGCTGCATTATATATATATATATATATATATATATATATATATATATATATATATATATTTTTTTTAATCATCTCACCCCAAGCAAGGCATTCCACTGCCACTATTGCGCATGGGGCTACATAGGGGAAGGTAAAGAGAAGGAGTGGTTAGACATAGGGAATGTCAGGAGGAAAGTGACAGATGAGTAAGGATAGCGAGGATGAGGGTTGGGCAGATGGGAAGAGTGTTTGATAGAATGGGAGCAGGTTAGTGTGTTAGGAGGTGTCTATTGACCTTACATTTAAACTCCTGGAGATTGTATCCGTCGAGGAAGCAATCATTTGGAAGAGAATTCCACAGTCGGGAAGTGCGAGGAAAGAAACTGTTGGAGTAGAAGTTACGGCTGCATTTTATCGGTTTCACTGTAAAAGGGTAGGATCTAGTTGCTAATCTAGTATCTCGTTCAAATTCGTATTTAGGGGGCACTAGTGATCTAAGTTCATCGGAGCAGAAGCCGTGGAAGTATTTATAGAAGAGACACAGGGAAGCCACGTCGCGCCGGTGGGAGAGAGACTGCAGGCGGTCTGCCAAGTCGGTATCTATCACATTAAAGACCCTCCTCTGAAACTTATCGAGAAGCCCGAGGAGAACAGCAGGGGCACCCGACCAGATATGGCAGCAGTATTTAATGCACGGGCGGATGGTTGATTTATAAATGTACAGGATAGATTTTGACGGAAAAAACTTCCCGGCCCTACACAGAGAACCGACTTTCATAGCAGCGGATGTATGAATGGATTCGATATAGTCATTCCATTTGAGGTCCGCTGAAAGTGTGAGACCAAAGAGGCGTAGTGTTTTACTTATTTTCATGATAAACATATAATATTTTTACTACACTTGGCACAGGTACATAAACAGACATATTTTTCAACATTTAATATTCATCCATTGTTTTATCACATGTGACGTATCTTACAAATGAACTCATACCTCAACCAACATACTGTCTTTTTATTTTTAAAAAGATTTAAAATCATTCGTCTTTAAAGAATCTTTAAAGAAGCTTGTTAAAGTGAAACATGTTTTATTGAAGACATTTTTTCTACTCTTTTTTTAATTATTTATTCATATATATATATATAAAGACAAGAAATCTAAGCAAGAGCCAACAAACCTACCTAGGCTTCACCCTACGGCTCGTCAGGGTAAATTGGTAGCCAATTTTGTTCGTTTGTTTCTTTTTTTACTTCCCCCTCTTTTTCCTCCGAGATTGTCCTCGGTGGGTTTTTCAAGACGTTTTAAATTATAGCTTAATTAATACTAGATTTGGCAGAGTTAGTTCTTGAATTGGTATTGTAATTACTATAGTTAATATTATATATATATATATCGCGTATAAATTTAATATATTATAGTGGGAGAATACCCATTTAAACAGGATTTTAAAATACTATTTCCTCAGCTAACAGTAACATACATCAATATCTGTTTCTCCGACCTAAGGAAACAGGGTTTAATATCCTGTTGAAATGGCTCTTCTGTAATATATTGAATTTATATGAAGAAGTTATATATATATATATATATATATATATATATATATATATATATATATATATATATATATTCTTTCAAGCAAAGCAATGAAGAAAAACATCGAAAGACCAAGAACTGAGTAGGCCAAAGTTAAAGTTCACTTTTGCATTAAAAATTTTCAAGCTTAATATTTACTGGAAAGGAAGACGCCAGAAGAAAATTACTGGAAAGGAAGAAGCCAGAAGAGAATTACACAAGCTAGAAGTGCGGAGGAAGAAACTGTTTGCATAGAACTTCCGGTGACATTTAACAATTACAATACTGAAAGGATGAAATCAAAATGTCAATTTTGTATTACGCTCAATTTCATAAACTTAGGCTAGAAAAGAGGAAATCATATCAGATTAATATATGAAACGATTGGTAGAAGAGTTCAGTGCTGGGGAACAGTTGAGAAATTAATTTACATGTTGCAAATAACATTCCAAGCCTTAATGATGCTGAGACGTCATCAAATTTACTCGCGGCGATTTATATAAATTAAATTTGATTTCTGCTTCGTTCGAAAATTAGAATAATATCGATTACTTATGAAGACAATTGAAATCAACTCTATCTTATTTATATCTCGCGTCCTCAATTAACTCGGTTTTCCCGAGAAGTGAACGTGTGTATTAATTTTACAGCAATTCACGAGTTTAATTATCGATTATAAATTCCGCCATGATCCTACAATATTTTCTATCTGCTCAGCAAAGCTGACTTCAACTGAAGGAAGAAGAAAAGCTCTTAGGGGAAAAAAAAGTGCATTTCCCTAATAAATAATCGTCTCTAACATGAGGTTGGCGATCGAATATCGATTAGTTTCTTGTTTATCGACGTGGATTAAGAGAGAATCAATTCTGGATAGAAAGATCTTCATTGCAATCAATGACAATAAGTTAACTGCTCATATCTATCAATCTTTGTCATTTTTATCCATCTCTCTATCTATGTTTTATATATCTAAAATATCCTATTTTATCTATCTATACATTTCAGTTTGTTATCTATCTACCTGTTTAAGGCTGTTGATGATATATTTTGTCCACTAAAAACAAGTTTTAATAATATATATATATGAAATGATTTGTTTGAACATTATTTTTGATCGATACTCGCATTTAAGTAGATATTCTGTTTAATTATCAAACAGTATTATATATTTATTTCTACCGGCCTGATTCTTTACGATAATCATTATGTTACGTATATTAACGAAGATTAACGAAACTGGTTATAAACAACCGACAATTTGAAATGATTTGTTTGAATATTACTTTTGATCGATACTAAGTATCCTATTTATAATCAAACAGTATTATATATTTATTTCTACCGGCTTGATTATTTACGATAATCATCATGTTACGTAAATTAACGAAGATTAACGAAACTGGTTATAAACAACCGATAATTTGAAATGATTTGTTTGAACATTATTTTTGATTGATACTCGTATTTAAGTAGATATTCTGTTTATAATCAAACAATATTATTTATTTATTTATTTCTATCGGGCTGATTAATTACGTTAGGAAAATGTGTGTCATTCGGCAAGATTTGAACCTGCGACCCCTATCCATATAGGGAAAGTCATTAATTGAACTGATGCATCTTAGACCTCCCGACCATGAATGACCAACGCTCTAAACGAAGTCAAATCATGCCTATCACACAATTTTCGATTCATCGTAATAACCATATCTGCTCTGAAATGTATCGTAATGTCAAAAAATGAAAACATGGTCCCGCTTGTGACTGAATTTTTCCCCCTTTTTCTTTATTTTTACTTTAATTGTGCAAACCTTCGATTTCTTTTTAGTCTTTAATTTTATGTCCTCATGAGTGGGTATCTGGTTAAATGTTTTATTGAATGAGCGTCAGCTTAGTTGTTGTCTTTTAATCTTTTATTATAGTCTTTTAAAAATAGTATCGCAATTTTGTTTGAAAATTATCTTTTGCATTATTTACATTATTGGGACTATTTTGCTCATCTTTGTTGAGATGACTAATGACTTCCAAAAGACGCAAGGAATGAGGATGATGTACCCCAGTGATTGTAATAAAGGGTCCGGTTCGAAATTTCTAGCGTACAACAGCCGAAACGTCGGACAAATGACAACAAAGATGTGAACAATAGACCGAATAATGTAAATACTGTAAATACTACCTCATCTGAGAAATATAGACAAATAGAATGATCTATTATTAAACGTCGTACAAAGGGCAACAAAAGTAAGGACAAGAGTCCAAATAAAGTAAATACTGTAAATACTACCTCATCTCAGAAATACAGACAATTTATATTTTGGATATATATAAAATTAAATAGGAGCGTCCAACTTGCATTGACTCCATCAGGATCCTGCTGGGAAGATTCGCTCACTGTCTCGGATCAGACAGTTTTTCACCTGAGAATCTTGCGCATATATATAAATCTACTCTCCGCATTGGATATTATTGTCATATCTGGTCGGGTACTCATGCTATTTATTTAAGAGTTCTTGACAGAACCCAAAATGGGATCTGCAATGTATTCGATCCCGATTCATCAGCTCGACTTCAGTCCCTTTCTCACCGAGGGAACGCGACTTCCCTCTGTCTTTTCTATAAATATTCTTACGGATTCTGCTCTGACGAGCTCCCTGGTATCCCATCTAGATGAATTTACTCGAGACACTAGTTTGGCAAATTGGTACCCGACTCTTACTGTCAACAATATGAAATGTACCCGCCATTTCTATTCTAATTTTTTCTTCCCTCCTGTGGAACTCTTTTCCGTATTCTTGCTTCTGTGATAGTTACAATTTCCAAGAGTTCAAGTACAACATCAATTTCCATCTTTCATTTCATTCATTCTTATCTTTCTCTTATCCTTTCTGGAACACTCCCTCCACCCTCTTGTTCTTAGTTTTACGCTCTTCTCAAAAGTAACCCCCATCACACAGGTGGCAGTTCTAGCTTGCTTCGGGTAAAACGATTATGAAAAACGTATGTGTATTCAGTCAGTTTCAATCTTATAAACATCGTTTATTAATTGATTAGACCGTCAAGTACGGTTAAGTCCTCCTTTATGAAAATGCTCGTTAATCTTTACGGGTCGATCTCCAGACCTTCACGATGATCCTGGTAAATAGAATCGCAGAATTCCAAGCGCTAAATCTTTGTCTGCAATTCCAACAGCGGGTCTCTAATTCGTATCTTGTCAATTTCCAGCCATTAATTTCTGTCTCGGCATTCAAGCGAATGTCGGAGTCATTTCTAAGCCTACTAAAATTTCAATTTCACCGCCTCCCTTGGATACGGTGTAGAGATTAAATAAAAATACAAAATAAAATTAAAAAAAAAAAAGCTAAAATAAAATAAAAATATAAACTTATTTATAAACGGAACATTGTCTCTGTGTGTGTCCGTGTCCGTTATTTATAGACTCCGAAACAGCTGAACCGATTTTCTTGAAAATTAACACAGTTGTACTATAAGCGTCTGCGAGTGTTCTTAGCTAGGTTTTGTGTCGAGGTATCACCGATAAATATCGAAAATCGATAATCGAAAAAATCGGGTTAAAGAAGGAGTGGTCCGATTTTAATCAAATTTGATACACTCATAGACAAAGACATAAGAAACGATATTCAGAAGGTTCAAGGCTGCAGTTCTTACAATAGTGCAGAAAATCGATAATATATATATATATATATAAGGCAAGATGTTTTTGTGTGTATGTCTGTATTTTTTTCAGCCCTTTTATTTTAGTTTTTGCTTCCTGTTTGGCTCTAAGTAGGTATAATTGTAGTTCTTAGTCTTAGCCCACATCCCATTTACTCAGAGGACTTATTTAGCATTCAAAATTCAGTTTACGACGAAAAAAACTTATTTGATATCGATACCAGGAAATCAAAATTTGACTTACATCCATTCATTTTTCTTTCAGTCTACGGTTTCGCTTTAACTGGAAGCAACTATTGCTTTTTAGCCTTTCGTGCCAACGTCCAAAGAGTCTGAGATCCAGGACCATGGATTAGTTTTAAAACTTTCATTACACCCGAGCAACGCCGGGCTATACTGCTAGTACAAAATATAATAAAAGTTCGAAATAAAATAAACATAAAAATCTCCCAGGAGTCCTCTGACAGGAAAGACTATTGACGCATGCGCAAAAATTTCTTCCTCTGTTGGACTTTGGATGGTAAAGACGTGCCAAACTGTTCGGGAATGAATTTCCCCAACAAGAGGTCGTTGGAACCATCAATAAAATCAGTGTCCAAACTGTCTCTCTAGTGTCTTTGTATCTTTCCTTTTCTCTTTGCCTATTTATTTCAGCGGCGAAAGCCATTCAACAAATTTTGGATGTTTAGGCGAAAGAACAAACCCAGCAGTAATGGCCATAACATACCATAACGGCTACATGAATGGTAGTTTAATCAGTTTAATTAAACACTGTTTTTACAACTGTTTAATATAATTAGGTTCATTGTGTACACAATTTCAGTGTCCTGGTTATTAGGACTTTCAAAGCGTGGCTAAAGTAATCCCTCATGTGAATGTGATTTAAATTCGCTGTACGCACGGAAGTGATAGTGAGATTTCTGTTTCTGAATAGTTTAGTTGACGCATTGCGCATGTACAGAAAGTTAATTTCTGGAAGGAAATTCATCTGAACACGAGGTGTTACGGAGCCTGAATTTCTGACGGATGTTGCTTCTCAGCCGTATCTGGAGCTCATCGATTATTTCCCTCTATTTCACACTTCTCCTTCTGATTGTCTGTGTCATGTTCTTTCAAGACGTAAGCGATCATGGCCTTCAGCGTCTTCCTATCCCTTGTACACCTTTGTGCAAATTAATTAAAAAAAAACTGCTCCAGTTTCTTGTCTTTTATCATACGGTCAGTGTTAGATACATTGACGTTTCAGGGTGTAATCGATTTTTGTTTCAGAACAATACTGTTCTTCGTCAGGTGATATGTTAAAATAAATGGTGAAAATGATTTATTTTGAAAATATTAGATGAATTCATGGTAATTCAGAAAGGGAGTGGTAGCTGGAGAAAATCCTTTTGGTGTGTCAATATTGTTCAATCAAAATTGAATATTATGAAAGCATTGAGATTTAATATTTGGGTTATGAAAGGAGGCAGGATGGCATGGATCTAGACATATCACTGTTTAATTTTGTCTGTACATAGTTGGACCTGAGATCTTTAAATAGGTAGACAATTTTTAAGAGGAGGTTGGATTTTAGGTTTTTGTTTTTTGTTTTTACTGAACAATTGATTTTTTTACTCCTATCTATGAATAAAGGGGATGGAAGGCTTAGGTCAGAATTAGGATTAAATAATTATGGTATACTTAGTTATATTGTATTAAGAACAACAATTAAGTACTGTGTGGGTCATTTATTTTAGTAAAATAATTTTCATTTTTTTTAATTTAATTTATTTTGGAATATAAGTTATCAATGAAACATTTTAATTAATTACATTTTAAAGAAAATTTTTTGTCTGCGTAAGGTACATAATAGGACCACACAGTACTTAAATATGTAAATAATTTTCCACAGCAAGTTTGATTTAAAAAAAAATACTTAATGAGTAAAACTGCTGAAATATTTATGTTATAATTATGATTAAATAATGATGATATATTAAAGTATGTAGTAGTTATGAAAACTAATTAAGTATTGTACGGGTCATTTATTTTAGTAAAATAATAATTAATTATATATATATATATATATATATATATATATATGTATATATATATATATATTATTACGAGGATGAATCAATATATAAAACTAATAATAATAATAATAATGTTTAAAAAGTTTTAGTAAAGAATTGTGTTAAGTCTTACTTGTTATTACAAAAAAGTTTTAAGTCATGAAGTAGTAGTAAAAATAAGGAAATTAGGAATATAATGTTTGAAAGATGCTAGAATGTCCGAGAAAATTCGAGTAAAATCTAGAGAATTCTAAAATATTCTAGAATATGCAAATTAGGTGTTAGCCCCTATAAAAATAGGTTTTGGGGCAGTGAGTAGTCAGTTGTTAACAGGATTTGCAGACATTATCAACTCCGGCCCGATTCGTTTATCTGTGCATCCAGCCGAAATAATCTCTAAGAAAAGTTGCCGACCAACTAAAAGCTGAAAGTTAACCTCTAAGAACTATATGGGTAAATAAATAATTTTGACTCTTTCATTGACCAAACTAATAATTATTCTTTATATACACATTTGAGGATTGCCAAAAAGTATAGCACTTAAACTTAACTGGGTTTAAGATATTTGACACCTACCTTCCCCTTCGTAACACTCCGCCTGTCAATAGTAAACTCTGTTTTTCTTTTTGAACGCATAAACTCTATATTTCTGCTCCGATGAACTTAGATCACTGGTGCCCCCTAAATAGGAATTTGAACGAGATACTAGATTAGTAACTAGATCCCACCCTTTTACAGTGAAACCGATAAAATGCAACCGTAACTTCTACTCCAACAGTTTCTTTCCTCGCACTTCCCGACTGTGGAATTCCCTTCCACCCGATTGCTTCCCCGACGGCTACAATCTCCAGGAGTTTAAATGTAAGGTCAATAGACACCTCCTAACACACTAACCTGCTCCCATTCTATCAAACACTCTTCCCATCTGCCCAACCCTCATCCTCGCTATCCTTACTCATCTGTCACCTTCCTCCTGTCATTCCCTATGTCTAACCACTCCTTCTCTTTACCTTCCCCTATGTAGCCCCATGCGCAATAGTGGCAGTGGAATGCCTTGCTTGGAGTGAGATGATTAAAATAAAATAAAAAATAAAAAATATTTGTAAATATTTTTATTTAATGTTTTGGTAAATTAAATATTTGATTTTGAATTATAAATAATATTATGTCTTGGTTAATCAAAAATTTGTTTTCTTTTGTTAAACTTAACACTTAAAATATATATATAGAGAGAGAGAGAGAGAGCGAGAGAGTGAGAGACAGAGACAGAGACAGACAGACAGACAGACAGACAGACAGAGGCAGAGACAGAGAGAGGGTATATAATGCATGACCTGTTGATGACAACACTGAACTGCGATATTTTGTTCTATGCTTGAATACAATCTTCTTTCTATGTGCATTGGTTTATAATTAGATTATTTATATATCTTAAATAACCTAAGGATTATGGAGAAGTCTATTATTATTTTAAATCGTCTCACCCCGAGCTAGGTGATAATGCCACTGATGTGCAGCGGCTACATAAGAGTAAAAAGATTAGATAGAAGAGACTGAAATGAAAGACGAACCATTCACAAAGGAGCAAGAGAAGGATGGGAATACAGGTGTGATGACAGTTGCTAAGTTAGAGAGAAATGAAAATATATACAAGATGATATAGAAAGAACTGGAGTCAAGTGGTTAAAAGTTGTCTATTGACATTGCATTTAAATTCCTGGAGGTTGTAGCCGTCAGGAAAGCAAGAATATGGAAGCGAGTTCCACAGTCGGGAAATGCGAGAAAAGAAGCTGAAGGAGTAGAATTGTCATCTGCATTTGATTGATCTAACTGTGAATGGATAGGACCCAGTTGCCAATCTGCTTGCACGAGTAAACACAGTTGCAGGGTCACCTTGTTACTCAAATTGTTCGTGTGCCAAACATAGCCGAAGTCTCTACAATTGAATACTATCTTAAGGTTGGAAAAATAAAACTGTTTCGTTTATAAACATTTATCTATCGAACAGCAAAACATCAATTTTTATGTATGAAATTATTAACTGTGAAAAAGATTGTGTTTTAGATAAAGTGCAATAAGGAGTTAACAGAATTCAGAGTTCGTTCGTTATAGCGAGATGTAATTTGTACAGAAAAGATGTTTACGCTGTGTGTATCAATAAAGTAATAGTTATGTCTTATTTCTCTCTTTTTGCGCACGGTGATTAGGTGAAGAAGTAGTAGTGATAATGAAAGCAGCACGAGAAAAAAATGAGTGCGTTGCGAAAGTCGTAAAGGGTGGCTCATTCATTTTTTGCTACATTGTGTTCAGCATGAACTGTCTGGTGTTTCCTCGTCTTCTGCTTGCATCGGCCGGGAAACGTGTACAAATAACCAACTCGGATCACGAGGTCAGCTTCCAAAGCAAACTCATTTGTGGGCGGGAAAAAACATAACACGAATGTTGAATATATTGTTTTCGGCAAATCACTCTCCTTTCATTAGTTAATAAATATTTTTATACTTGCTCACGAAATTTACCTTAGTCTTTTTTTCAGCACGGAGGCAATCTTTTTTCTTATTGGTCAAAAATTAGATTTTCTACGAGCTCGGGAATTAGCAGTGAAGAAAAAGAAATTTATTTCTGTTTTGCATTTCCCACAGGATATCGTCTAATTCTTTTTATTTATCTAGTGATTATCAGTGTTTGCTAATCCTTTTTCACTGAGTACAGACGCACACTTCCCGATGTCTCTTTATAAGAGCTGTAGAAAGCGAACAGTCTACCTTTGTTGATTAAATAAAGGACTTGGTTCAGAATACCTTGTGCGCAACTTAGATTGATATCGACCGAGGACACAAAGACCGAAAGGTTGTAAACCCATAAAGAAAGACTGAAATCAATGACTGAAAATAACAACTCCTCTTCCACCTATATATGCAGTTTGAGTTTTGTTTAACGGCATATCAAACACCCTGGATTTTTTAATGCCAAAAAGGTAGCGTTTAAAGGTAATATTTTAATGTTCAGTTATAGTGAAACGCTTTCAGAAAGAAATTTTACTTTTTTATATTTTAGAAAGCTGCAGATTTCTTCTAGTCTTGTATTCAAAAATGTATATTTTCTTATGAATGTCTATTTAAAGTATATATTTCTATAAAAGTCTGTTTTATATTTTTATACTGTTTTGACCCCAGTTTACTTGCTATTTGCCCATAGATGGGACCCTAACAGATGCTACCACTCCGGGTCGGGGTGGACTTAGAAACAACAGCAATTAAGAGGTAGTTCCATGCTTCTCACCACCTCTCAGAGGCCTTGCTGCCTGATGCAGTTTACCGTCATACCCAGGACCAGATATTCAATCAGAAATACCCTATTACTATTCAATAACCTAGAATCTATTTGCCTGTAATATTTTTAGTTTTATCTTTAAAAGTCTGAACTGGGAGAACTAAGGAAAGTTGCTCATCAGAAACGCTTTCCATGGAAATAGATGCAGCATTGAGAGAGAATTGCGATGTTTTCTCTTTTCGTTCGTAATTGTGGTGTAAACAAAAATTAATCAACCACTACGTTTAAAACTATTCACATACATCTAATGAAGGGTTAATTTGAAAAATATCTCTAGTTTACCAATATCAGTATCCACTTAAAAAAGGCTGGAGCCCACAATTTGACGAAAAGTTGTGATAACAACATGGAAGACTTTGATGGGAATATGAATAATTATAAAAAATGGTAACCCGGATTCTCCAGCGCTTTTCTGATGTGCGTTTTGGTGCAGTGGATATCGGCTTAGAACGAGGAGACGAGTTCGAATTCCGGTTAAATTCCTTTTATTCACTTACAAGGTATTAATCCGTCTCTTGTCTCCAGTTATGGGTTATATAATAGGACTAAATGGGTTCTATAGTCTTGGCTGGCAACCAGTCTACCGCAGAAAGTAATGGCAACCAAACTGCGGAATAATCTTCTGCCCAGTCAGTCATGTCTCTTTCGAGACATGATCGCCCAAGCGTGTATCACGTATGGCACTTAACTGACTGACTGAATGTAATAGTTGGAATAGATTAAGGCTTCTACTGGTCATAAAGAGGGGAATCAGTTTATGACTTCATAACAATAGGAAACCGATCCCCCACTAATTACTACATAATAATATAATACATTACTTTTCCCTCTAGCTATGAGTCAAATAGCAGGACAGATTGGGTTCTTTAGCCTTGGTCGGCAACCAGTCCACCGCAGAAAGTAATAGCAACCAAACTGCGGGATAATCTTCTGCCCAGTCAGTCATGTCTCTTTCGAGACATGATCGCCCAAAGCGTGTATCGCGTATGACACTTAACTGACTGAAATAATATTTTTTACGAACATTCTGGTAAAGCTTACTCTCAAATGCCTTTAATAATAAAAAGCCATTACGAATATGTTACATTGTACATAATCTAATCATGTTACGGTTTTGTTTTATTTCAGAAAATAATCTTTACAATTTTCTTTGTTTTCCGTTTTGCCGTTGTTTTCTTTCTTATTTTTTCTTTCTCATTATAAGGAAATTACAGAAACTATTAGAAATTCTAGAAGTACGCGCTAAAAGCGAAGAGAAACAGGATCAGAAGAAAGGACGAACGACAAAAGGAACTCATCCATTTTTTACAAAATCTTTATTTGCTACTAAAACTGATTTTCGGTCGATGAGAGCGCCTACAAAGGGAAGATACCTCTAACCTTATTAGAAACCTATTATACGGCTGAATAAGCAATGAGAAGCAAATTAATTATATGTTTTCTCTTTCGATATATCTCCGTTTTCTTTTTTAATTTTTTTTTTTTTTGCTATTTTATTTCGCTCCTGTTATTTATTTCCATGAAACGAGTTTTATTTTGTAGTAGGTAACGCCAGAAATATATAAATGTGTGAACGTGTTCTATACTTTTTTCCAGTGAAATAAGAAAAAAAGATATTCTAATCGCATCACTCTTCCAGCGTTTTATGAGATCTAAAAGAAATGGTATACTCAAATAAACAAGGTGGAAACCTTCTTATCAAAAACAAAGTTAATATTTTCCCGTGTGCTGATATCTAAAATCAAGAGTATTCTATTTGGTTCATTAAGACGAAAGCAATATTAACGCGTTATCGGTTTGCTGGAAAATAAATAAAACGTCAAAACAAAGTTTCAAGATTTCGAGTCGATTTCCTTGGAGACAAAGAAAAGAGTACTGGACTGTTATGTAGCAGTGAATGCTAGACGATCTCCTGAAAAAGGAAAGAAAGATTCGAGGCAAAAGAAATGCGGTTCTACAGAAGGATGGTGAGGATACTATGAAAGGAACATTTAAAGACTAGGTTTTAGAAAGAATGGAAACTAAAAGAATACCTCTACTTAACCTCAGGAAGAGGCAGTTGAAGATTCTGGAAAATGGTAGAAAGAAGGAGAGATTTTCTCGCTAGATCCATTAAACATGTCCAGGGAAAATATACTGAGGTAACTCGAAGTCATGGCAAGATTTGTCATTGGCGGCAACATAGAGGATACCATCGACCAAACATGTGAATAACTACAAGCATTTTGGAAAGGATGGAAACATATAGTAAACTTTTACATATATGTGTCATCTCCGCAGATTCGTTCAACCTATATTGCGGTCCTGGGTACGACGGTAAACTGCATCCGTACGACGGTAAACTGCATTGGGAGGTTGTGAGAAGCATGGACCCACCTCTAAATTGCTGTTATTCCCAAGTCCACCCTGAACCGGAGTGGTAACACCTGTTAGGGTCCCAGCTATGGGTAAATAGTTAACCCCCCAAACTGGGGTCAAAACACTATGACAGTATAAAAATAGACGTTTATAGAAATATATACATAAAAAAAGACTTTTACAGAAAAATATACATTTCTGAAGGAAAAATATTGCCAACAATAATTTTTGAAATATATATATATATATATATATACATTTGTTATAAATCCGAAAAGAAAGAGCTTGAGGGAAAATTAAAAATTAAATATTAAAATTGATCCTGCTTAATGTAATTACATTTATTTATTTACGGAGCCAATATTTATTACATATATAAAAAAAAATTCAAATTTTCTAAAATCGGATGGTCAGTTCATTGAGTGATTTTAACAGCCGTCTCTCAATGATAAAATAAAGAAAACAATGAAAATCTAGTGCCGGGACCCTGGGTCAAGAAGGGAAATGACGTTTAGAGGCTAACGTCTTCATATGGAAATAGTATCATCAGTTCGAACTTCAGATGTCTACGCGAACTTATGTTCGTTGCATTGACAAACGTGTTTTTGCAATATTAGGTATTTACCTGTAGAGTGAATGCTTTTAATTGCAGGTAATACAGGAAAAGTTCGAACATGGATGCATAACTTACTGGCGCCATTGTTTCATCTTCATATTTGGAAGGCCTGCAGTTAGACTTAATACCTCCATTTATACCGAGCCGAACTCCTGCCCCTATGAAATGAGCTTCATTTCCTGGAAACCGGAGACCAGTCGGTGCCCGGATATCAATTGTACGGCATGAATATTAATTCTAATTAAGCTGCCCCACCCGAAGCGAGATACCGGAAAATCGAGGAAATATTACCAGGAAACAAGGCAACGAATATCGCCAGATTTTTGGAATAAAATTCATTTCAGCTCTTCGATTATAAGAATGTGTACATGTTCGTGTATGTATGTGTGTATGTGTGCTTGTTTATGTATGTATGTGTGTATGTATATATATGTATGTGTGTATGTGTACATGTTTATGTATGTATGTGTGTATGTGTACATGTTTATGTATGTATGTGTGCATGTTTATGTATGCATGTGTATGTGTACATGTTTATGTATGTGTGTGTATGTCTACATGTTTATGTATGTGTGTGTATGTGTGCATGTTTATGCATGTATGTGTGTATGTGTGCCGGTTTATGTATGTATGTGTATACATGTGCATGTTTATGTATGTTTGTATGTGCGCATGTCTATGTATGTATGTATATATGTGTACATGTTTATGTATGTATGTGTGTATATGTACATGTCTATGTATGTATGTGTGTATGTGTGCATGTTTATGTATGTGTGTGCGTATGTGTGCATATTTATGTATATATGTTTGTATGTGTACATATTTATGTATGTATGTGTGTATGTGTGCATGTCTATGTATGTATGTGTATATGTGCATGTTTATGTATGTATGTGTGTATATGTACATGTTTATGTATGTATGTGTGTATGTGCGCATGTTTATGTATGTGTGTGTGTATGTGTGCATATTTATGTATATATGTGTGTATGTGTACATGTTTTTGTATGTATGTGTGTATGTGTGCATGTTTATGTATGTATGTGTGTATGTATATTATATATGTGTGTGTTTATGCATGTTTATATATGTATGTGGTAGTGTATTCGCCTAACTGATATAATAATGCAGTTTTTCTTAAATTTTGCACATTTAACGAAACGTTCTTTATTTTTATTTCTGTTTTTGGTTTTAGTGTATATTTTAGGGTGTTTATTTGTGAATTTCATTCGTGTAAAACCCTCTGTACAACAAAGACTAACGATGGTTCGCCTGAAATAGGCCCATACTTCCGCTCAGTCATGGAATAACGTGCCAGTCTTAATTTTTAAATGCATTTGCTCTATATGTACTTATATACATATATATTTTGAGCTTTCCTACAGAGGGTTATTATACCACATTTTGTACAGGAAACTCCTTTGGATTCTTCTAAATCTACACCGCATATATATATATATATATATATATATATATATATATATATGTGTGTGTGTACTGTCTTGATATTGATAAATATTACTGAAAACAGCTTCTCTAAATTTTGCAGGTATCGCCTCAATAAAATATCTTCATATCAATCAAAAATTTTCATTTTTTCGGGAGATCAATTGAGAGCAGATCTCTCTACTCTCGTCCATCACTCTCAATATTCTTGATATCACAATAGGAAAGTTCACTTCCATCCTGCCTGAGCCCTTGCACTAAATATTGAATGATTAAAATTATGAATTATTCTATCGGAAATCTATAAAGTATTTTTGTTAATTTGTATATGGCATGTAACGTATGTTTAAACATCATGTGCTTTCAGGACACTGGCGATAATGTATTTTCAAAGTTTACATTTATTTATTTAAAATATTTACATTGGTTGGAATGCCGTCCTCATATTTGTTATTATTTTCACAACGTTTCTGCCTAGTATGTTTCAGCCTTTTTCAGGTAATTTGAATTTCGAACCAAACCGTTTATTTCTTCCACCGGGGTAGACAGTTCTCGTTACCCGCGTCATGCCATCTTCAGTTTTTTAAGCATCAGTTATTTCTTTTTAACGTTAAAATCTCGTGAATATGGCAACAAAGATTAGGACAACAGTGTGAACAATGTAAATAAGTACAATACCTATTCTCAGGAATATAGAACGAAATAGAAGAACGTCGGGGCTTACAACGGTCGAAACGTTGTAAAAATGGGCCTCAAAGATGAGGACAAAAGTCAAAACAACGTAAATAGTGTAAATAATTACAAAACATCATCTCAGAAGTAAAGACAGATGTTGAAGGTGAATATGGCAAGAAAGATGAGGACAAAAGTCCGAACAATGTAAATCTAAACTTATTTATAAATGGAACTTTGTCTGTGTGTGTGTGTGTCCGTTACCTATAGACTCTGAAACAGCTGAACCGATTTTCTTGAACGTTTACACAGTTGTACTATAAGCGTCTGCGAGTGTTCTTAGCTATGTTTTGTGTCGAGGTACCCCCGATAAATATCGAAAATTGATAATCGAAAAAATCGGGTTGTAGAAGGAGTGTTCCGATTTTAATCAAATTTAATAAACTCATAGACAAAGACATAAGAAACGATATTCAGAAGTTTCAAAGTTGCAGTTCTTACAATAGTGCAGAATATATATATATATATATATATATATATATATATATATATATATATATATATAAAAAGCAAGATGTTCGTGTGTGTGTCTGTTTATCTGCATGCATGTCTGTATTTTTTTCAGCCCTTTTATTTTTGTTTTTGCTTCGGGTTTGGCTATAAATAGGTATAATTGTAGTTTTTAGTTTCAGCCAAGATACCATTTACTTAGAGGACTTATTTAGCTTTCAAAATTCAGTTTACAACGAAAAACCTTATTTGATATCGATACCAGGAAATCTAATTTTGACTTACATCCATTCATTTTTCTTTCAGTCTACGGTTTCGTTTTAACTGGAAACAACTATTGCTTAACCAGGGGTGGGTTCCAAAGAAATCCACCCGATGTAACCATCAGATCTAAAAGAGAAAATCAAGGCTAGTCTTGTTCACGCGAACCAGGCTCGCCACATTTACCCATCTTTTGCTGAAAGCTGTCGAAGTCAAACGTTTCTAATCAGTTCTATCATTTTGTTGATATATATATATATATATATATATATATATATATATATACTGAGATGACACCCATGAGCCAACGCATTTAATAGTTCACCAATAGAAGGCTTAACCAATCAGGAAGCTCAAAATATTCAATTTGACGTGTATAAAAGGCGGCCATATTTTTCCGATTATTGGACATCATATCTGATTCTGGAGAGTGTCTGTTTCGAGAGTGATGGTCTTTGACGTTGTTTCATTGAACAGATTACGTCCGGCGAGGATACTCTATATCCATATATATTATGACGGACATGGTCAACAGATGCCAAGAGGATACTCTGTTTCCAGGAACGTTGTCAACATTACCTTCAATCCCTTACTTTGTGACCATCATGTACTGTTGTTGATATATAAAATACATTTGGGAGATTGATTCTCTATTATAATCAATACATAAACGGACCCCTGACTTTGTGACCATCATGGACTGTGTTTGCTATATAACATATATTCGGGAGATTGATTCTATATTATAATCAATACATAAACTAATCCCTGATTTTGTGACCATCATATACTGTTGTTGATATATAATATACATTCGGGAGATTGATTCTCTATAATAATCAATACATAAACTGATCCCTGATTTTGTGACCATCATGGACTGTTGTTGCTGTATAATATAAATTTGGGTGATTGATTCTCTATTATAATCAATACATAAACTGATCCCTGAATTTGTGACCATCATGGACTGTTGTTGCTGTATAATATAAATTCGGGTGATTGATTCTCTAATATAATCAATACATAAACTGATCCCTGATTTTGTGACCATCATGGACTGTTGTTGCTGTATAATATAAATTTGGGTGATTGATTCTCTATTATAATCAATACATAAACTGATCCCTGAATTTGTGACCATCATGGACTGTTGTTGCTGTATAATATAAATTCGGGTGATTGATTCTCTATAATAATCAATACATAAACTGATCCCTGACTTTGTGATCATCATGGACTGTTGTTGCTATATAATATAAATTCGAGTGATTGATTCTCTATTATAATCAATACATAAACTGATCCCTGAATTTGTGAACATCATGGACTGTTGTTGCTGTATAATATAAATTCGAGTGATTGATTCTCTATTATAATCAATACATAAACTGATCCCTGAATTTGTGAACATCATGGACTGTTGTTGCTGTATAATATAAATCCGTGTGATTGATTCTCTATTATAATCAATGCATAAACTGATCCCTGCGCCTTATCCATAAATTATGGCAAATCTTACCAACAGATACTGGAACAAGGAATGCGATATTTATGCTTAGGATGCTATCAGAAAGGGCAATACAAATGAAGAAGGACGTTTACCTGTGTTTTTTAGACTATGCCAAGGCGTTCGACAAAGTACGACACAAAGAACTGATGGAGATGCTCAGCAACATCTACATATTTAGTAAAGACATCTGAGTATTCAAAAACCTTTATTGACATCCAACCGCCTGCCTACCTAAAGGGAACGAATTCAGCATATATACAAAGATAGAAAGGGGCGTAAAACAAGGATGTGTTTTCTTATCGGATCTATTCAATTTGTACAGCAAGACTATTTTGAGGACCCTAGAATTTATGCCGGGATTCGTCATCAGCGGTCACAATCTGTACAAGATAAGATACACAGATGATACAGTACTGATAGCCGACAGGGAAAGAAATCTACAAAACCTCCTAGAAAAATAGACGAAGAAAGGCGAAAGGAAGTACTACAAATAAACTACAAAATAACCGAACGTCTGGTCATCAGCAAACGGAGGAGCCCAAAATGTTAATGACAGGCTTGAGATACTAACACCTAGGAAGTATAAAAATTTAATTTGGAAAGTGTTCTAGAATTGATCCCTCACTTATACCCACATTATAATTTCTTTATTGTTTATCAAAATTTGATTAGGTATAATCCACGTGCGTTGTGGTGCAGTGGATATCGACTCAGAACGACAAACCGGAGAGCCAAGTTTGAATTCCAGTTGAATTCATTGCATTCGCTTACGCACAAATACCCTTGGGAAAGGTATTAATCCGTCTCTTCTCTTCAGTTATTGGTTAAATAATAAGACAGATTGGTTTCTATAGCCATGGCTAGCAACCAGTTTATTGCAGAAAGTAATGTCAACCTACTAAGGGGTAATCTTCTGCCCAGTCAGTCATGTATCTTTCGAGACATGATCGCCTAAAGCGTGTATCAGTTATGGCACTTAACTGACTGACTATTTCAGGGATATTTTGAGACTATATGTAATAAACATGAGGATATGATATCTTGTTCATTCTAAGGGCAGTCAACATTGATGTAAAAAATCTTCTTAGTGTGCCTCTGACCGGTACTATATTTGTGCTATATTAGTTATAGCCACTGGTTTCGAAGGTCAGTGATACACGCTTGGGCGATCATGTCTCAAAAGAGACATGACTGACTGGGCAGAAGATTATCCCGCAGTAGGTTGCCATTGCTTTCTGCGGTAGACTGGTTGCCGACCAAGGCTATAGAACCCAATCTGTCCTGTTATTTAACCCATAACTGGAAGGAATAGACGGATTAATACCTTTCCCAAGGGTATTTGCGCGTAAGTGAATACAATGGATTCAGCTGGAATTCGAACTCGGCTCCCCGGTTTCTCGTTCCGAGCCGATATCCACTGTACCACAACGCACATCCTTCAAGGGTATATATCTTTAAAAATCCAGAAAAAATATTTAAAGTTAATATTAATACTTCGTAAGCAATTTGAATTTAATAGTGCCATAGAGTTTTACTATTGTTTCTTTCTTTCCTGGAAAATCTCCGGACCGTTATACGATGTCTCGCTTACCAGCGACGGTACACGTACCTCACTTTGAGTAGCACTGGTCTAGCATTCTCTGCCATATCGAAGAACAGACACCGACTAGCAATCCAGTACTCTCTTCTTTGTTTCTGACGAAATTTTCCTGTCTCATTATACTTTACTTAGCTTCTTGAAATCCAAGTATATGTGCTAAATATAATTCGAATCTGAAAAGTACAAAGTATCTATTTTTATATTTTAAAAAAATATTGAAAGAAAATACGAGACATAGTCCAATCAATTTGAACGAACGGCAGCTATTTTGTAACATAATTTTGTGGATACTTCGTATTAATTAATTCAGAAACCATTATCTTTACAATTCAGTACGGTCAAATTTTCATTCAGGCACGCTTGAATGTTGGATAGAGCTGGAAGGATTTTTTCCCCACTAATCTTGTTTATTGATAACAAAATTCCTTCTTGCTTATCTTTTCATGGGAGATTTAATTTGTTTTTGTTTTTTTTTTGTTTTTTTGTTTGTTTGTTTTTAGTCAGGTGCTGACGAATATGAACATTTTGGATTAATCGAAAGTCTTGCTTCAGAAAGAAATTCTATTAAAGAATTGATTTGTTATTTCAGTTTAGATGTTTACTGTTGTAGAGTAAATAAACCTCACAAGGTAAGACAAATGAACGAGGAAAGACGCCTTAAATAAATAAAAAAAAAAAAACGGACAAAGAGATCAGTGTAAGAGTTCCGCGGTGAAACCACCTCGTCGGAATCTGAATCCAGGGGAAGAGGAACCCAGATAATGCTCCGCCATAGGATAGGGTCTCGGCTGAGGTGAACAGACAAGAGACTGACCCCTGCCTTAAGCAGGGTCTACGGGATATTTGGGGCCGAGCTCGAGGATTTTGCCATATTTTGCTTGAGTGGGAAGGGCAGTTGATTAACAAGAGTTTTCTTTCTTTCTCTCTTTCTTTTTTGTTTGTTTCTTTCTTTGCATGAGTTTTAAAATTTATCCACTTTTTTCTTTCTTTTAATCATTCATTTTTTATTTCAATTCATCCTTCCTTCATTCATTCTTTCCTTCTTTCTTTCTTTCTTTTTTTCTTTCATTCTTTCTTTGCATATTTTATAAAAATATATATCAAATTTTTCTTCCTTTTATTCATTCATTACTTATTTTATTTCTTAATTCATTCCATCTTTCTTTCTTTCTCTTTCATTCTTTCTTTGCGTGCTTTTTAACATCTATCCAATTTTTGCTTTCTTTCATTCATTCATTTTTCATTTTATTTTTTCATTGATTCATTCATTCTTTCTTTCTTTCTTTCTTTCTTTCTCTTTCATTCTTTCTTTGTGTGCTTTTTAACATCTATCTAATGTTTGCTTTCTTTCATTCATTCATTTTTTATTTTATTTCTTCATTCATTCATTCATTCTTACTTTCTTTCATTCTTTCTTTGCATTCTTTCTTAACATCTATCCAATTTTTTTTTCTTAAATTCATCCATTATATATTTTATTTCTTTATTCGTTCATTCATTTTTTCTTTTTTTCTTTACTAATCCCTTTTTTAAGTATTACCAGCTTTCTTTCTTTTATTTCATTCTTTACATGCTTTCTTAATATCTAACCTCTCATGGAGTACTGCTGCCATATATGATCAGACGCCCCTGCTGTTCATCTCAGTGTTCTTGACGGGCTCCAAGGGAGAATCAGTAATGTGATAGGTACCATCTTGGCGGCTCGACTCCAGCCACTTTCCCACCGACGGGATGTGTCTTCCCTTTGTCTGTTCTATAAACACTTTCATGGCTTCGGCTCCAACGAACTTAAGTCACTGGTGCTTCTGCAAGAGGTGTTTACTTGTGCAACCAGAGTGGCAACTGAGTTTCACGTTTTCACAGTTAGATCAACCAAATGCAGACGACAATTCTATTCTTGCAGCTTCTTTTCTCGCACATCACGCCTGTGGAACTCGCTTCCATATTCTTGCTTTCCTGACAGATACGACCTCCAGGAATTTAAATGCAATGTCAGTACCCATCTCTTAACCACTTGACTCTAGTTCTTTCTACATCACCCTGTATATACTTTCATTTCTCTCCACCTTTGCAACACTTGTGTTCCCTTTCTTCTCTTGCTCCTTTCTAACTGGTTCGTCCTTCTTTTCACTCTCCTCTAATCTTTTTCTCTTACTAAGCAGGAAAACTGCTTAGTAAATAAATGAAGCGTCCATTTAAACATAATATCCACAAAACACAGACACAAACCTTAACTGATTAATCTTCTTCATATGTTGTGTTCTTTATATATATATACTTTCCTTTCTCTCCATCGTTTCAACGGTCATTACACCTGTGTTCCCATCTTTCTCTTGCTTCTTTTTAACTGGTTCGCCTTTCTCGTTACTTTCCTCCTAGCTGATCTTTTTACTCCTTTGTACCGCTTTGCTCGGGGTGATACGATTAAAAAAAATTAATATTTTCTTTCTTTTTTTTATCATTCCACTCCTTTTCTATCTTTTTGAACTTTATCCACTTTTGAAATTATTTATTTCTTAGCCTTCTTCATTAATAGCTGGACCGATTTTATTTCATTCATTCATTCATTCATTCATTCTTTTCATTCATTCTTTCATTCATAACGTATACTTTTTTCTTTCTTTTTACGTATTGAGACCTTTCATTTTTCTTTCCTTTGTTTTTTTTGGCATGCCTTTTTGCTCCTAATATTCTTCTTTTATGTACCTTGTCCCTTCAGGACGTAGGCGATCGTGGCCTTCCACATCTCCCTATCCCTGGTGGCTCTTACCACGCTTTCTCCTGTAACGTCCCTCAGCTCCCGTTCTGTCATCCACCTGCTCAGGCCTTTTAAATATGTTCTCCGCTGCTTTCCTGTGTCTCTTTTTCCCTCTATCTGGCCTGTTAGTATCAGGTTCTCCAAGCCGTCCTTCCTCATTGCATGTCCCAGGAACTTTAGTTATCTCTTGCTTATGCTCAATATTAATTTCCTTTTCGTTTCCATCATTTCCAGAACCTCGTCATTGCTCAAATCCTAATATATTTAACCATTATTTATTTCAGACATTGTTTCTTTTTTGCTTACTTATTCTATTTCTTCTTTATTTTAAAGTATTACCACTTTTCTTTCTTTTTTTATTCTGTATTATGATTTATTCCTTTATTTTATTCTTTCCTTCTTTTTATTCATTTCATTTATTGATTCTTTCATTTTTACTGGCTTCCTTCATATATGATACCTTTTTCTTTCTTTTTTTTTCTTTCTATACAGTGTAAATATATTTAAAACTGCGTGACAAATTAATATTCAAATTAACATTTGTGGGAAATAACAATAATATTATCAGGAACAATTCCTACTATTTAACTCTTAGCTAGGGAGATGTCTTTCCCAGTTATATTTCTGTCTAAAGGAATTTAACGAAACCAAGTAGAAATCAAACATTAATGGTGGCATTACGTAGGAATTTCTAATTGTATCAGGTTTCTACTTGCAGCTGTCTTGCGTTGCTGCAGAAAAAAGTTCTTCTGCCTTTGGATTATGCTTTTACGGGGGGGGGTAGAATTTTTTGCATCTTTTTTTAAAACTATTCAACGCACTTGTCATTGTTAAGTGTTGAATACCATCTAACTTTTTTTCTGAATTCCCATAAATGTTGTTTATCGTATTCACTTGTAAAAAAGAAAAAAAAAATATATACATATTTCCTTTTTTACAAGTGAATATATATATATATATATATATATATATATATATATATATATGATTTTTCTCGTTCCAAATTTAGCTTCCTTATCCCTTCTCTGAATCCAAAATACTTGTACTTTCTTTACCGATCCACTTCGTGGATTACGGTTTCATTATCAAGTTATATAGCCGCTATTTTTAAAGATTACTTTTCGCACACTGATATAAACCAAAATCCATGGTGATATCGCCACAATTAATTTACTGCTGCCAAAATAACTTTTACTTCGTACAAAATTTGGTAAACAGATTCAAATCCTTCATGCCAGTAGTGGATTAAAACGTCCTGTCAAATATGAGATATCAACAAGCTGTTTTATTGAGAAAGATATTGAGGTTAACCTTTTCCGCTGACATTCAGTCAGTTAAGTGCCATACGTGATACACGCTTGGGCGATCATGTCTCGAAAGAGACATGACTGACCGGGCAGAAGATTATCCCGCATTAGGTTGCCATTGCTTTCTGCGGTAGACTGGTTGCCGACCATCGCTATAGAACCCAATCTGTCCTGTTATTTGACTCATAGCTTGAGGGGAAAGAAATGTATTATATTATTATGGAGTAATTAGTGGGGGATCGGTTTCCTATTGTTATGAAGTAATAAACTGATCCACACTTTATGACCAGTAGAAGCCTTAATCATTATTCCAACTATTATATTCGGTCAGTCAGTTAAGTGCCATACGTGATACACGCTTGGGCGATCATGTCTCGAAAGAGACATGACTGACCGGGCAGAAGATTATCCCGCAGTAGATTGCCATTGCTTTCTGCGGTAGACTGGTTGCCGACCAAGGCTATAGAACCCAATCTGTCCTGCTATTTAACCCATAACTGGAAGGAAGAAACGGATTAATACCTTTCCCAAGGGTCACGCTGACATTAAGTGTAAAGATTACATTAAATCTGTTACTAGGAAAATTTCGTTCACTGAATCGCCATATAATATTTTTCACGTCAGAATCTATTTTACATGTTTATAAGCTTACCGTTTTACGTGTTGAGTGTGAGATTTCGTAATTGTTATTGTGCCTAAATGTGTGAATGGATGTGTGATTCCTGGTCGAACATATACATAGGATTCTATTTTATTAATCACACATTATTTTCCTCCAGTTAATTTTTATTTCTGCCATGATGAGACTGTGAGAGTTGCCCCATATTAACACCAGTTTTGTATTTTTTTTATAATCGTGTGGCCCCGAGCAAAGCATTTTACTGCCACTGTTTTGCAGGGGGTTACATAGGAGGAAAGTTATGAGAAAGAGTGACAGAATATATAGAACGTGTCAGGAAGTGGTTAAGAGATGGATGACTATGTCCATAAAGTGAGGGATCAGTTTATATATTGATTGTAATGTAGAATTGATTCCCCACCATTTTATAACCACATTATAATAGTATAGAAATTTTTTTTTATAATCATATCGCTCCAAGCAAGGCATTTTACTGCCACTGTTTTGCAGGGGGTTACATAGTAGGAAAGTTATGAGAAAGAGTGACAGGTTATAGGGGGTGTCAAGAAGTGGGTAAGAGAAGGATGACTGTGGCCATAAAGTGAGGTATCAGTTTATATATTGATTGTAATACAGAATTGATCCCCCACTTTATATCCACATTATAATAGTATAGAAATTTTTTTTTATAATCATATCGCACCAAGAAAGGCATTTTACTGCCACTGTTTTGCAGGGGGTTACATAGGAGGAAAGTTATGAGAAAGAGTGACAGGTTACAGTGGGTTTTAGAAAGATGATATGAGAAGGATTAAAATACTGATCAGAGTAGGGTAGACGTAAAAGACGCATGAGAGAGAGGATGTAATTTAATGAGATAGGAGATGAAAATTTACTTTACATTTCAATTCTTGGAGATTATAACTGTCGGGAAAGCAAGTATGCGGAAGGGAATTCCAGGAGCGGGAAGTGCGAGGAAAAAAAAAGCCGATGGAGTTGAATTTGCGTTTACAATTTATCGGTTTCACAGTAAAAGGGTGGGACCTAGTTGCCAATCTTGTGGCTCGAGGAAATTCATAGTTGTGTAAAGGTATTTTGTTTATCAGGAACATCGGAGAATGATTATTTTAATTTTTATATCAACTCAGCCCTCCACAAACTGAATTAGGTAAGAATTCCTAGAGCAAATCTTTCATTATAGTGTTTGTGTAAAGCTTTGCTAAATGGCTAAGATGTTATGGTGAAAGCAATCGTTCCAATCTTAATTGGAACGATTGGGTTAGGGATAAAGTCTAGTTATGCTATTGATATGACAAATGAAAACCAGCCTCTCGATTCACATTTTTGAAAAGATTTATACTTATGTCTGTTAAATAATTCTTTGCTGTAACATTTGCTCCTTGATTCTGCTATATATTTAGAGATTCTCAATAAAATGGAAAGAATAATCTGCAATTTAATTAGTCTTAACTTGGCATGATTGCTTCAATCAATTTCGCTACGCCATAACGTATCTTTTTTTTTTCTCTCTGTTCTATAAATATGTTCATGTTAATTGTACCGGTGAATCTATGATACCTAGACTTTATGAATTTAAACACAGTATTCGTCATTTTACGGTTGAAAAATAAAAAACTACAGGTAATTGATAGTTCTATGCTACCAGTATCTTCCCAAAAGATTTATCTTTACAAATTTTAAAGCAATTGCAATCGTTAACATGTGTTTCTGTAATACCTGTTGTTTTATTTCTTCCTCTCCATAATAATATAAATTTTCTAATATTAGCTCACACTTCGTACATCCTTTCATTTTAAGAGATTTATTGCCTTACTTATGGTGAAATGACACATGTAAAATAAAAATGTTGAAAGACAATCTCCGTGAAAAGTTTCCCTGTTGATTAAAACAATCTTATCTGAATATTCCATTCATTTGGTTGATTTTGATTGTTGTATTCAATTTCATACAGAGTTTTAGAAAGAATATCATAATCAATGTTTTTTTTTTCTATTTGTATTGTATATAAATTTCTTTTCGGGTCCAAGGAATGGACTTATGCTTAGAAATTGATTCATATTGTCCACCTTAATTTTTGGAAAAAAAAAAACAAAAAAAACAAACACATTAAGATCTCACACATTTTACATTTCTTCGTAATGTATAAGTTGTACTTGGGAGTAAAACTTCTTGTATTTCTTTAAGGAATATGGGTTACCAAGAATCTCTTTAATGTGTCGACCGAAAACATTTCCGATCAATCCGAAGACTATGCGTACAACTGTAGTTATTGTTTTTCTCATATGTCAAATTAGATGTTTTTAGATTTCTACTTCAAGGTCCTTGTATTTGAAGAGTTTATTCAAGATGCATTACAATCTGCATGGTCTGCCATGTCAATAAAAAACCTTACGTTTTTGTGGTCACGATTTCTCGAAGGTTAGCACTGATTGTTCTGTCTGTGTATATTTTCAAAACCTATAAAATTGTCATAGGTGATATCTCTGTAACCGGGTCTCGGTGATGTTCATAACACTTTCTTATAATTTCTTTCTCGTAAAAGTGGCATAATTTTCTGTGCTGATATTAGTCTACTCTATCATACTGGGTTTTATGTTCAGTTGATGCTCACACTGTGCAACTTAACACAAGATGGTCAGTTGTTTCAGGATATTTATCACAGAATCTGCATTCGTGCATTGTTAATTTTTTTAGTAAGAAAGTATTGGCAAAAATAAACCTTCGATTTCAGCTTTTAACCCCGGATTACCTAGCCACTGATGGGTACGGGTTTCTTCTAAATCGGCTTGTCTGATACGGGCAGAGAAAGAGGCTTCTCTTCCCATCGTTTCTGGATTTAGCACATTGCAGGTGCATTTTTTTTCATTTAGGTTGTTTGCCGCTTTTTTCTTTCATAGATGTACGTTGTAGTGCAGTGGATATCGGCTCAGAATGAGATATCGGAGAGCCGAGTTCAAATTGCAGTTGAATTCGTTGCATTCACATATGCGCAAATAACCTTGAGAAAGGAATGAATCCGTCGCATCTCTCTCCAGCTATGAATTAAATAGCAGAAAAGATTGGTTCTATAGCCTTGGTTGTCTACCAGTCTACCGTAGAAGGCAATGCTAAGCTACTGCGTGGAAATATTCTGCCGAGTCAGGCATACATCGAAAAAGACATGATCGCCCAAGCGTGTATTACGTATTGAACTAAACTAATTTATTTCACGTCCTTTTGACACAGATTCCCATTCAGTTTTCTGTTGTATCTAAGTACATTTGAATACGGATATTGAGGTTTTGTAGGATATTTCTAGTTGAACAAAACCTCTGCCTCCTTGGGATCTGGGCACCTGCAGACGATCAGCCTCAGACTTAGAGTGATGCATGCGATGGCAAAGTGAGACACCTTTTCGTTTTGACATGTAGTCATTTACTGACATTTATGGTCCAATTTAGGATGTCGAAATTGTATTGCATAAAAGGAACAACCAAATTCTTCATGGCTGTTATTCTGTTTTGTGAAATTAATACCTGTCGCACACGTCTGTAGTACCCCTTTTTTTAATTTCCCTTTTATTTGGGTAAGCATTGTTATATTATTTAGTTGTTCACGTGGTTTTTTGTTCTTAGCAGAAGATCTTGCATTATGAGTCTCTTAAAACAACGTGTACAATCTGACATAGAAAATTTCTCAGTATTTGTTTTATAATCATGTGACCCCAAGCAAGGCACTTTACTGCCACTGTTGTGCAGGGGGTTACATAGGAGGAATGTTATGTGAAAGAGCGACAGGTTACAAGGGATGTCAGAAAGAGAGTATGAGAAAGATGAGAATACTGATGAAAGTGGAGAGGACGGAGAAAGGAACATGAGAGAGACGATGCAGACTAGTGGGATAGGAGACGACTGTTGATTTTACATTTGAATTCTTGATGATCGCAGCTGTCGGGAAAGTAAGTAAACGGAAGGGAATTCTACAGGCGGGAAGTGCGAGAAAAGAATCTGATGGAGTAGAATTTCCGTTTACAATTTATCGGTTTCACAGTAAAAAGGTGGGACCTAGTTGCTAATTTTTGGCTCGAGGAAATTTTTTCATATATAGGGGATACCAATGAGCTAAGTTCATCAGAGCAGAAGTCGTGAAAGTATTTGTAGAGGAGACACAGGGAGGCCACACTGCGTCGGTGAGAAAGCGACTGTATCCTAACTGCCAAGTCGGGATCGATCACCTTGCAAATTCTCTGTTGGATTTGGTCGAGGACACCTAGGTGGATAGCAGGAGCACTCGACCAGATATGGCAGCAATGCTCAATGCACGGGCGGATGGAAGGATGAGTATATTTACGTTGGCAAGAAACAGGACAATATGGTTTATGTCTAAGGGTATTAAGTTCAGGTTTGGTTTGGTTTGTTTTGTTTTACAGCATATCAACACCTCAGTGGGTCATTTAATGTCGACGAGATTTTTACAATAGATTTATATGAAAAGAATACACTTTCTTTGTAAAGTGGATTTCGTTAAGAGTCAGATGTATTGCTGGTAATATTTTTTTCTTCACATATCTTTGTTGGCAACATTTTTCCTTCAAAACGTTTTGTTGGTAATATTTTTCATTGAAAAAGTTTTGTTGGAAAATACCTTGATAGCATTTTGAACTCGGTCTGGTGGTAAACAATTTACCCTTAGCTGGAACCCTAACAGGTGCTACCACTCCGGGTCAGGATAGACCTGTTAACAACAGCAATTAAGAGATGGTTCCATGCTCTTCACAACCTCCTAATCAGAGTCATTGCTGCCGGATGCAGTTTACTGTCATACCCAGGATGTTAAGTTCAGTAGCGTAATCTCTGAATTTTGTGGTTATTAGCTCCGGTTCTTTCGCTTATAATCCTAATACTTGTAAAATTTTACTCATTGTTCGAGCAAGTTGAAATAAAATGTATGAATGAAATAAGAAGACGGAAATACTAGAAATTGACTTTATTTACTAGATCGCAACCATCTTTTGAGAGCAAATGTTTTCTCGAGCATAAGATATGTCTTGTCCAATCAAGAAGTCCAGCTAAAAAGAAAAAAAAATCTCTTCGTTTTTTTTTTTTTAGCTTCATAAAGCCCCATTTTTTTCGTGCATTTACAGATCGTCATTCCTGTCAGAACCATCCTGGGAGATTATTATTATATTTTGTGTTTATTTTATGTTATTTTGTGTTTTTCAATTTATTTTACTTTATTTTGTATTTTTATTTTACCTAATTTTATTTTGGTTTTATTTTAATTTATTTGGTTTTATGTTTTTATTTTGTGTTTATTATTCAATTCCTACAAGTCTCCAAAGCCACATTTTCACACAAGACATGAACTTTGATATTGTGGCTGAATCAAACCAGAGATCGGTGTACTTGTTAAGCCTGTCACTTCCTTTATAGATTGATATTATTGTCAATGGAAAGAGCCACGTGAAGGAGGGGAACATTTTCTTGGTTTTCGTATTTTTTGTTCTTTCTGTCAACGTTGTTGATGTCAGGTTAGGCGACCTCAAGGATGCGTCAGTTTCGGTGTTGAAAACCTACAAGATCTGGACATGATCGTTTTTGATCACGTTCTTTGGCTTGTGGCAATACCATTTCTCGTCAACTTCAAGTTAATATTTCCTACATAGAGACCAGATGAGAATCCACTTTATAATGGCGGTCTTTGTGCTGTTTTTGTGAGTGTATTCCGCATTGGTTAATGATAAACGTGTTATGGTGAAACACACCTATTCCTCAGATAATGGACTGGACTTTCCCTCCTATATTAATAAGAGTTAACAAGAAGTACTTGGGAAGTTCATAGAAGTTCTTAGAATTTCGAAAGAGTTCTTTAGACTTCTATTGGAGTTCAGTAGAACTACTAGGCAGTTGATCTTAGTCGGCAGTTAGCCGAATACTAAGGAGTCAGCTTACAGTGTCAGATTACCAAGTTCTTAACATTTAGGGATCGTTAAGTCGATTAGCAATCGGCATAGCACGATTATAACCTTCGGTGCGAAAACTACTCCACAACGAAACGGTAATTGATATGTTTTGTGTTTAAAATAAGCAGATGTTACTGGTATATATTAAAAATATATAAATATATAAATGGCCGTACTAAGTCTATATAAAAATGTATAAACTTTTAATTAAATTTGAGATTTTTAATTTATATCAAACTTAAACTGGAATCACTCTTCATTTTTTAAGTTATACAAGGTAACCAAAAAGTTCTGTCCGTTTTTTGATTAGTCATTGAATGAAATTGAAAAATACACGAAATGCGTCTAGCAATTTTTTCAAATTCGGACAGCCGGAAGTAGGAAACATCAGATGTTATAAAAAACACGCATACCGTGCCCGGCCATTAGTTATAAGCCGGACAGCCGTGAGAAGGATGGAAGTGTCTAGAGATCTTGTTCGGGGCTGTTTGATTTCCGACTTCAGAGTTGGCTTATCAGCAGCTGCATCAAGTCGCGCATATCTCATGCGTTTGGGGATAGTGCTGTGGATGTTTCTAGGCGTTGGTTTCAAAAATTAAAGTTGGGAGATTTGTCTCTCCATGATGGACCTCGCAGTGGACGGCCACAGGTCATGAATGACGGAGTCCTGAAGGTGGCCATTGTAGAGAAGAGTATTCTAACGGGTGGTGACCTTGCCAGACAGTTCAACATTTTCGATTATAGTTAGACTTCACCTGCCCTGCCTAGGTAAAACGTACAAAGTAAGCAAGTAGGTTCCGCAAACGCTGTTGGAGGTCCACAAGGGACAACGATTGGCAGCCTGCGTATCGCTGCTTTCTCGCCACTGTACCACATCCTTATTCAATCGAGTGCTTGCCAGTGATGAAAAGTGGATTCTTTACGAAACTCCCAAGCGTTCCAGACATTGGTTGTCTCCTCAGGATGCTGTCAATCACACCGCAAGACCGTCTATACACCCACGCAAGATTATGCTTTGTGTATCAAGTGGTTCATAATGAATTGCTACCAACCGGCCAAACGGTAACTGGAGACCTATACCCGAGGCAATTGAAACGTGTGCAACAGGTATTCCGCCAGAAGGAGCCAGCACTGGTGAATCGCAAAAGTGTGCTTTTCCTCCGTTACAACACTAGGCCGCATGTCGCCCGAGTGGTCAGGGATAAAATACAGCAACTTAGTTGGGAGAATTTGTGCCATCTACCTTATTCACCTGACCTTGCGCCATCCGATTACTAGTCTTCCACTCCCTGGATAATCATCTTCGTGGGAAATTCTTCTCCAATGAAGCAGACTTGCGCAAAGTCCTCACGGACTTCTTTGCGTCAACCCCCCACCCGAGTTCTACCGCAGGGGCATTGAACAGCTGGAGACACGTTGGCAGAAGGTGCTGGATGCCAATGGCGATTACTTCGAAGACTAAACATAAGTTACACATAGTGTGAAGCGTTTTTTTTTCTTTAAAAACGGACAGATCTTTTTTGGTTACCTTGTATAAATAAACGAACCTAAAATTATGAAAAAGAAAATTGTTATTTAAATACTATTCAAAATACTAAAAATATTTTGCATTTAAGATAGACGTGATATATGTTTTATTTATTAAAATAATATGCATGTATATGTGTGTCTACGTGTGTATGAATGTTTGAGTGAATTAGCCTTTCAGTTAGATTCTATGTATAATAGGATTCTGTAAATAAAGACTAAATGCAAAATGAGCTTATTATTCAGTGCTTATTCATTGGACCTCACGTAGATTCTCTGTATCGCTTTTTCAATCTAGTCTATGTTTTTTCTTTCGAGATCATGAATGTGAAGCAGATGTTCGGCTAGATCGCCTGTGTTTCTAATCGCAGTTTAGTTTCACTGCAAAATACATGACATGCTTCAAGCAACCCTAACCCAACTACGCATTCCCAATGATATCATATCTCTCAAGAGGGTTCTGCAAGGCAGTTACCTTTTTGGAAATAATACCGACTGCGCTAACTACCTAAGGGACTACAAGATTTGTTGTTTGGTGCATTTTATCCATTTGCTCGGCCTGGTTTGTTTACCTATAAATTTCCAATAGATTCATCCAAATGATGTTTCTCAATGTACAGCAATGTCTTATTTCATTTAATCATTTCACCCAGAGCAAAGCGGGATCGACACAAATACCCAGAGAGAGGTACAGGGAATGAGAGAAAAGACTGGGTAGAGGGGAGGATTAAGGGAAGACAAAAGATAAAGGCCATTCAAGATGACAAAAGATGACGATTAACTTTGCATTAACATTTTTGAAAATTGTCGATATCAGGGAAGTAAGATGAATGGAAGGTTGTTCCACAAGTGGAAATGCGAGAAAAGAATCTACTAGAGTAGAAGAGACGGTTGCATTTCTCTATTTCAATAGTGAAAGCGTGCGATCTAAATGTCAATCTAGTAACACACTTAAATCCATGTAGTTTCGGCATAAGGAAAAATGCTCGTCAGAGAATTTGACATAAAAATATTTGTAGAAAGTGAAGACACGTTGGTTTGAAAGTGACTGAGGTCAAGATGCCAAGTCAGGATCGATTATATTCCTAATCCTTTTTCGGAGTTGGTCAAAAATAGTGAGATGTACAGCAGAGGACCAGATATGGCGACAGTATTCATGCAAGGGGTAAATAATAAATTTGTAAATATCCAAGATAGATTTTGACGATAAAAATTGACTAATACAGTAACCCCACGTTGTAGAAGCTCATTTTCGAAAAGGTCATCCGTTTTAGTTAAATCTATACAGGGTATATTTCATACACACGTATTGTTATTGTTATTGATCGAGGAAGCGTCATCGAAAAACACGAATAGAAATATGAGAAAATTATGCCACAAAATCTAATCAGGATAAGCCAAAACCATGAATTAGAATCAAATATGTGTTATGTTGTGAAAAATATCAATAAAAACAGCGCATAAAACTTAAACAATTTTCTGGTATTTATCGTACGTGATACACGCTTGGACAATCATGTCTCGAAAGAGATATGATTAATTATGGCAGAAGATTATACAGCAGTAGTTGATGTTATGTGAGACAAAAAATCAAATGAAATATGCCCATAACAACCTACCTGCCTTAGGTCTTTCCGTAGACCGGATAGCTAGTGCGACCATAGCAGAAATCGGATTATGATGAAAATGATAACATTACAATAATAATAATAATAATAATAATAAGGCGAATGGATGCTAAAACAAGAAAGCTTCTTTCTAAGCATAGGATGCATCACCCAAAGGCTGATGTAGACCGTCTATACATACCCCGTAAAGAAGGTGGAAGGGGTCTTATTCAGCTGGAATTGTCATACAAGACAACAACTATTGGCTTACTAACATACATAGAAACAACAAAGGATTGGATGATACAATTAGTAAGGCAACATGAAGAAAGAAAGAAAAAATATTCAATAATAAAAGAAGGCAGTAAATACAAACAAGAATTACAGTTAGTAGATTCTGTAGAAAAGCAAAACAGTAGCCAAGAACCAACTATTGCGGCAAAAAATATGAAAATGAAAGCCAAAGATAAAGCTCTTGAAAAGATGAAACAGCGCTGGCAAGACAAACCTCTGCATGGCCAATATCCAGTACGTGCCAATAAATCCAATGTTGACAAAGTTAATACTCATCGATGGTTACGTGCATCTGGATTAAAGTCTGAAACTGAAGGATTTATACTTGCAGCACAAGACCAAAGTCTTTTCACGAGAAACTTTCAGGCAAATATTATGCATAATAATATGGATCCAAAATGCAGGTTTTGTGATAAACACCAAGAAACAATAGACCACCTAATCTCAGGCTGTTCTGTGCTTGCCCCAAACGAATATAAAAATCGCCACGATAGAGTTGGGCAATATTTACATTGGGCAATGTGCAAACATTATGGAAAAGCTGTAAACAAACACTGGTATGAACATCATCCAGCACCAGTTACAGAAATAGAAGATGTAACCATTCTATGGGATTACACCATCTACACAGACAGAAAAATTGAAGCAAACAGGCCAGACATTATTGTTAAAAACCAGAAGGAGAAAACTTGTCTATTAATTGATATGGCTTGTCCAGCGGATTGTAACATAGCAACCAAGGAATTTGAAAAACTGTCAAAATATAAAGACCTGGAAATTGAAATAGAAAAAATGTGGAAATTGAAAACAAGAGTTGTGCCAGTGATAGTAGGTGCACTTGGAATGATAAAAAATGGAACAAAACAACACATTGAAAGAATCCCTGGAAACCCCAGCTTAAGAGATATACAAAAAATTGTCTTATTAAGTACAGCCCACACACTAAGGAAAACTTTATCTATGTAATGCTGGAGATGATAGGGAAGATAGAAAAACATGAAATGGAGTCATAACAACACGCCACTACCTGCCTTAGGTCTCCCCGCAGACTTGGTTGGTAGTGAGACCAATGCAGAAATCGAAATATGATGAAAAATGACATAATAATAATAAACAACCCGACAAACTACAGACCAATTACATGCCTTCCGACAACAAATAAACTATTAACATCTATTTTAACAAAACAGACATATTTATTCTTAGAAAGAAATGACATGTTACCGCTTGAACAAAAAGGGTGCAAACGTGGCTGTTACGGATGTAAAGACCAATTGATTATTAACAAAATGATCCTGGAAAACTGCTACAGTACAAAGAAAAATCCTATTACTGCGTGGATAGATTATCGTAAGGCATTCAATAGTGTGCCACATTCCTGGATTTTAAAGATTTTAAATATATACAAGATATCACCCGTCATCATCAATTTCATCAAACAGTGCAAGTCTATATGGAAAAGAACTCTTTACCTCAATTATATAAATGGAACCTTTCAGTCTGATGAAATAAACATCAAAAGAGGTATATTTCAAGGTGATTCTTTGTCTCCCTTACTATTCTGCATATCATTAATAGCACTAACCAGTCAACTTAATAAGACAGAATGTGGTTATAAAATAGGCCAAAAGAAAATAAGCCATCTATTTTACATGGATGACTTAAAGTTGTATGCTAAGAATGATAATAAACTGGAAGGTCCTCTGCAAACTGTAAAATTCTTCAGCGAAGACATTGGAATGAAATTCAGTTTGAATAAATGTGCTAAAGCTACAGTTTTACGTGGATCACTACAAGAAACATCCTCAATTAGCTTAGACCCTTCTGGAACAATAAAATAATTGAAACCAGAAGAAGCTTATACACCTAGGTGTAAATGAGAGTGAAAAAATTCACCATAAAAAATGAAAGAAATAGTGCGTAAAGAGAACTATAGAAGGCTACGAATGATATTAAAAACTGAATTGAATTCTCAGAACAGAATTATGGCCATTAATAGCCTTGCAATCCCAGTTGTCTAATATAGTTTTAACATCTTAAACTGGACTCTAAACGACATCAGGCGAATGGATTCTTAAACAAGAAAGCTTCTTTCTAAGCATAAGATGCATCATCCAAAGGCTGATGTAGACCGTCTATACATACTCCGTGAAAAACTTGGTAGAGGTCTTATTCGGCTAGAATTGACATACAAGACAACAACTATTGGCTTACTAACATACATAGAAACAACAAAGGAATGGATAATACAATTAGTAAGACAACATGAAGAAAGAAAGAAAAATATTCAATAATAAAAGATGGTCGTAAATACAAACAAGATTTACAGTTAGCTGATTCTGTAGAAAAGCAAAACAGAAGCCAAGAACCAACTATTCATTGAAAATGAAAGCCAACCCTCTGCATGGCCAATATCCAGAACGTACCAATAAATCCAATGTTGTTAAAGTTAATACTCATCGATGGTTACGTGCATCTGGATTAAAGTCTGAGACTGAAGGCTTTATTTTTGCAGCGCAAAACCAGTCTTTTCACTAGAAACTTTAAGGAAAATATTATACATAATAGTATGGATCCAAAATGTAGGTTATTTTCCTTTTTATCAGTAATGTAACTCGAAATGTTATATACATATTCACGCCAATATTTGTGTATTATGAATTACTTTCTATTATTTGTTTGAATAGACATTTATTTACATCAGAAGTAATACTTAAGTGTTGATGCCCTCTTGAATGTTTTCTAATTCATTATCTAAATTTTAATTTTTCCTTTATTAGTTTGTTGTCTTTTCAGTATATTATTTACTGATATTATATCTAATTTTTCATATTAATAAATCACTTCATAACTATCCTTATTATTTCTGAAGTAAATTTAAGCGTAATTATTTTTATCCCAACAATATTCAGATCCTGTATTAAATTAAAATGGTCCTAAATTTAAAAGAAAAATGACGAAGTCTAGCAAAGCTCGCTATGTTTCATTTTAATCTTTTTCAATGGATCTATCTCGCTATCTCTTCCCAAACACCAGGTCTATGCCTGCTTGTTTTGCTAACCTAACTTACCTTTTCCCTTTCTTTTCGTCCCTTCCCTTTCTGCTATTTGGTTTCTTTTTTCTTTTTGACTCCATTTCTTTCCATTTATATTCGCTACTTTTCTTTCTTCTATTTCTTCTTTTTGCACCCTTGCCTTATCGTTGCAGACGACAATTCTACTCCTGCAGCTTCTTCTCTCGCATTTCCCTCCTGTGGAACTCGCTCCCGTATTCTTGCTTTCCTGACGGCTACAACCTCCAGAAATTTAAATGCAAAGTCAATACTCATCTATTCTAGCTCTCTCTCCTCCCCTGTATAACCTTCCCTTTCTCTCCACCTATGTATCTGTCATCGCACCTGCATTCTCAGTTTCCGATTGCTCCTTTCTAACTCGTTTGTACTCCTCACTCTTTTCTAATTAATCTTTTTACAGTTATGTAGCCCCCTGCACATCAGTGGCATTTCCGCCTTGTTCGGGGTGAAAAGATTAAAAAAAAAAAATTACCCACACACACACATACAATTTTTTTATATGTTCCATACAGTAAGAAATCTCAATCCACCTTCCTGACTTGCGTTTTGTCCTTTCTGCAAATTTAACAATTTTTTTCCTTTTTTCCCTCTTTTTCTTTCCCACTCATTTTTTCTTCGTTCTTTTTTCTTATTTCGACCCTTTCTTTCCTTCTTTCTTTCCTTTTATATTCGCTACGCTTTTCTTTTTCAAAACTTATTTCCGGTTTCTCCACCCCCCCACACACATTCAAATATTTATTTTAAATTGTCCATAATATTAAAGATCGCCAATGAAGTGAATTCAATTCGCAGAAATGATCATACGATCAAATATTTCGAATATTTTCTATGTAAATTAATATAATTAAATTTGTTTTTCTTTATTTAAAATTAATATAGTTTACATTGTTACACGGAAAATTCTGTTTCGATATGTTACCTGGTCATTGGGAAATATTAATTTATTGTTGTGAAAATGATTTGTCACTGGTAAGGAGAAATTCAAGAGAATGTTAGAGGTAAAAGATTAGAATATTTTCTACGAACGAGAGTATATTTCTAATTTGGGAAAGATACACAAGGTGTGAATGACAGAGAAGAACCTTGGATATGGCTGAGAAGAGATTATCTGAAATGTGCAAATGAATGTTTGGCAACTTTCCTGTGAAGACTAAGCCCTCGCTGCATATGTCATAAAGTACCACATGCAAAAAACATCAATCTATCAAAAAACGTACTCTTGGCGGTGAATATGGCGAACTTGATTAATTCTTGCATTATACTATCACAAAAGACAATAAAACAGGCACCAGGATCCTCTTTGTTTTTATAAACATAACAACATTTGCAAAATATTAGAATAAGCATATACATTGCAGACCAATTAAAATGTTGAAAAGAACAAAATATTTTATCACTATGATCGTCAGCAGAGCGAATGATACACGATCATCAACGGGTTGATTGATACACTATCGATTCAGAAAAGAAATATGATAGACGACCTCTAAAGTCACCAAGAACTGTCATGTCATTGATATTGCAACACCAAATGGGCCAAATATCAGAAACAAGGTGATTGAGCAAATCTGATTTCTATTTTCAGTCAGTCAGTTAAGTGCCATACGTGATACACGCTTGGGCGATCATGTCTCCAAAGAGACATGACTGACTGGGTAGAAGATTATCCCGCAGTAGGTCGCCATTGCTTTCTGCGGTAGACTGGTTGCCGACCAAGGCGATAGAACCCAATCTGTCCTGTTATTTGACTCATAGCTAGAGGGGAAAGAAATGTATTATATTATTATGTAGTAATTAGTGGGGGATCGGTTTCCTATTGTTATGAAGTAATAAACTGATCCCTCACTTTATGACCAGTAGAAGCCTTAATCATTATTCCAACTATTATATTCAGTCAGTCAGTTAAGTGCCATACGTGATACACGTTTGGGCGATCATGTCTCGAAAGAGACATGACTGAATGGGCAGAAGATTATCCCTCAGTAGGTTGCCATTGCTTTCTGCGGTATACTGGTTGCCGACCAAGGTTATAGAACCCAATTTGTCCTGCTATTAAACCCATAACTGGAAGGAAGAGACGGATTAATACATTTCCCAAGGGTATTTGCGCGTAAGTGAATACAATGGATTCAACTGGAATTCGAACTCGGCTCCCCGGTTTCTCATTCCGAGCCGATATCCATTTTACCACAAGGCACATCCTGTTGAATGCAGAAAGGGAAGGTTAAGATGATTCCTGCAGTGATTTCCGGTTTGGGATCAATGCCATCGAAATTGTGTGACCCCCTTCACCACCTGAAGACACCATACCAATTTGAAGACATAAAAGAAATGATTCCTTATGGCTTTCGCGTATATTAAAGAAAATGTCCTCCATTTGATGTCCATGTTGTGACTTAAAAGTTAAATTGGTAAGAGGATGCGCTTTACAAAACAAGTGAAGCTGGAATTAGCGCATTAGAATGGATCCAACTAAAACTGTAAGAAATATTTGATCAGACGGGGATACAATATCATTCTGGCTTCATACCAAAATCGTCTGTTTTATGCATATTTTGAGGAAAATGTAGTCTGCCTAAGGTATTTTTAGCATTTCAGATAACTTAATGTACTCGTTGTATTCAAAAGCTTACATTGTGAGACAGTAAATAATAATAATAATAATAATAATATTAATAACAATAATAATATGTTTTTATATTTAACGTTAACCGATTGTTTACATAGCCAATCTCAAACGATGTATTGATTTCAATTGGGAAAATATTGGTTCGTGTTTGGCAATTAATAATAATGATTTTTTGTAACAACAAAAAAATTGTCATAGAGAAAAATTATTAGATGTGTTCGTTTACTTTCTCTTTTTTCTGAATTTCAAATTTCATTTCCTGATCTTCCCTTTTCCTTCTTGTCATAACTACGTAGTAATAAAGTATGAAATTATTATGGCAGACTGTCTGGTTCTTAAGGTATGTTTTATAGAAATTTTTTGTGAGTTGTTTTCTATTGATGAGTAGACAGATACCTATCATTTGTATGTTATTGCATCAAATTGGATAAGAATTCTCTCCTATGTATTTACATACTTAGAAGAACATTTCACACACACACACACACACACACACACACACACACACACACACACACATATATATATCTATATATATTCACGAACCTACTCAGTGTGACAGAACATAGTAATAATAATAATAAAAAAAAATAATAATAGAATTGTCTTCTTATATATATATATATATATATATATATATATATAAGCATGCAGTGTAGATATAGAAGAATCCAAAGGAGTATCCTGTACATACAGTGGTAGGATAACTCTCTAAGAGAGCTCTAAATATATATGTATATAAATACATATAGAGCAAATATAAGAAATAAATTTAGGCAGACACCTTACATCATGGTAAATCAGAAGTATAGGCCTATTTTAGGAATCTTTATTTCTATTCCATTTTTTTTTGGGGGGGGGTCTTTGTTTGTGAATTTCATTCGTGTAAAATCTTCTGTACAATTAAAATGGTTCGCCTGAAGTATGCCATCCAACCGATTTACCATGAAATAACGTGTCTGCCTTAATTTTTTTCTTATATATATATATATATATATATATATATATATATTATCCTACGTCGATAGCAAGACTCAGAGTTCGCAATTATCAGGTAATATGGATCTAATGATTGCATAACGCATGAAACTTTGACCAGGGACAGCGATGTAGGATGATATGAATAGTTATATATATATATATATATATATATATATATATATATATATATATATATATATTGTAATTTTGTTATTACCACAGTTTATAAAAGCATGATATCACTACCCCAAAATTTTCATGTGTCAGAACATAACTGTTCCTCTACAGGTGATACGTTAAACAAAATTGTGAAAACGATTTATTTTTGAAACTATAAGATGAATTTCTGGCTATTTAGAAAATGAAGGACCAGAAATTCAAAGAGGAAGTGTTTTGTTTTGGAAAATGAAAGTTTTTGTGTAGTGATATTAAGCTTGTATATACCCTTGTAATAAACAAATTACAATATTAAGCTCTATTCTGTATCGAGCGAGCACTCTTTATAAAAATAAATGCTTGAATATTGGGTTTTTAATTCACGTCTTCTTTCATTTTTCTGTAATATATATATATATATATATATATATATATATATATAACGTAGCACACTTTGTATAATATCCGGGTAAATTTCGATAGAGATGAACACAAAAGAACTCAATGTTAAATTCATTTATTTAATTTAACAGAGTAATATAATTTAGAAAAGATTTTTGATTTACTACAATTCCAATGGGTAATAAATATTTCACCGCATAATGATTTTATTATTGCGACTCGCCTGACACAAATGGTACAACAGTTGATCCTCAAAATATCCCACCCGCCACACCACAAAAATATTACACAGACTCTCACATGTCCATATTTAGAATAGACATTTGACACGGTAATTTACAAAAAATTCCCGCTCATTTAAAAAGAACCACAAAGAATAGAAAAAAGCAAAGATGAAGAAAAGGTAGGCGATTCATTAATGAAAAGAAGAGAAAAAAGAATAGAAAAAAGAAAAAAAAGAAAAAGAAAGGACAAATAAATACAATAAAAAGACGAGTCACAATAATAACATCATTATGCTGTGAATTATGTATTAACCATTGGAATTGTAGTGAATCAAAAATCTTTTCTGAACTATATATATATATATATATATATATATATATATATGTAGGTATTTATTATAAATTATATTTTAGAACATGTACATAATTATTCTATATATTACCGCTACGAAGGTACGCTCGTTTCAACATTGAAACTTCAATGCCTCATCAGGCAGTGTTTAAAGTACTGGAAATCCTTTTTCTTTATATTTCTTTAGTTTTGTTCAAGGTGTTGGTGGGAGTTAGTGATAAGGGGATAGGTCTTTGACCGTTGGAATTTTTGGAGAGAGTGTTATGTTTGAGGTGTTGGTGGGGGTTAGCGATAGGGGAATAAGTCTGTGACGGTTGGAATTTTTTGAGAGGGTGTTTCTTAAGTGGTCTTTGATTCTAGACAGTTGTAAGTTTGAATTATCTATTGGCTAGACTATATCTTTATGGATTTCTTAGAAGAGCCGATAATAGTTTTCGTGGATATTTCTTTATTTATTTTTATTTAAGCAGAGTCTTTATAATCAATGTAAGTTTGCATGTTTAATCCTAACTTGGGATTTAGGGAATATGTTTTTTGTATTAAATTTTAAATTTTTGATTTTTAATTAGATCATAGTTTGGAAACCGTTTGCTCTATTAAATCTTTTAATTTTAAATTTGTATTTTTATATCTAGTCAGTATAAGATTCATCTAATTATGGTTATGGTTATTAACCTTACTTTATAATTAATATTAAACCTTACATTAGAATGTAGTAATTCGATATTACTATAGAATTTATATATATATATATATATATATATATATATATATATATATATATTAATGCAGGTTTCATTGAATAATATAGACAAGTTCTGTCTATTAATTTTGTGTAGGATCCGTTCATACCGTCTGATATACTTGATGGTGATATCGTTGAAAGACAACAAAAAATCACAGTAATTGTTGATTTTTTTATCGGGTCTAAGCTTTCGGCTCACATAAGCCATTATCAAAGAGTAAATATTAACACACAGTAAACATAGAACATTTAAGCTATTAACAATAAAGAGAATTAAATTGAAAATATAAGTCCATCCCTACCGTGGCGGATTGCCGAAGACAGTAACAAAATAGTGGCGTTTTGGTCCCTGATCTGATTACAGGCATTTGAGTACGTTATTGGAAATATCAAAATTGATTGTATTGAAACCAGGTTTAAATTGTTTAATGTAGATTGCTTCGAGGATTTTTAGTTTCTGTTTGTTATTTTCTTGTTTAAGCATGTACGTGTTATCAACGAGCGTTTTCTCAGAAGTGTGCGTTGATAACCGTGTTGTTTTAAATGACGGAATATATTTGAATTTTCATTTAAGTGCAACGTCAGACTCCTTGAGAGCGAATTTGTAGTGTGGCCAATGTAGATATTATTGAGGTTGTTAGAGATACATTCTCTAAATGGACATATGAATTTATATACTACATTGGTTTTTTGCAAATCACTAACGGTGGGGGAAGAGTACATATATGTGGTCCTAGTTCTGGCTCTTGTAGTATTTTTTTAGCATGATTGTGATGTTAGCTCTGTGATGTGCTTGCAGTTTACTGTGATTTCATGCCTCTTGTTTAAAAGATTGTTACTGTTCATATATTTAAGGATCCCAATTTTATCTTAAAGGCAGAGGAAACATGGTTCCTTTATAGATTTAGCTGTTCTTGCTTGTTTAAGGATTTTCCATTTAACTTCAGGCATTTTATTTTCGTCTTTTAACTTCCGAAAGTATTTGGAGAGAGATGTCATGTTTTGTTTTTCTTGTTATTGAGGTGATTGTAAAATCACTTTTTAAATACATTCATGGTATTTCCGATATACATTTTTTCATCCTTAGGATTCTCCATGGATGAGACCGGACACATATATCTCAGGGATTTTGTTAAACATTTATTGGTCATGGGGCATTGGTTAGGGTTTCTACAGTTACAGAAGTTGTTATTATGGGCCGGACTGGTATTTTTGTTGTGTGCTTTTAATATTTTGCTGTTATGTACTTTAATTATTTTTTCTAGATTATTGGAGCAGCTATAGCTTAGTTTAATTGTATTTTTATTGAATATTTTATTTAGAGGGTTATTTTGAGGGGAAATGCTTATCTATTAGTTGAAGAAATTTATGTCCCAGCTTGAAGTTAATTGATTGATTAAAAGGAGGGTTATACCATATGATTTTTCGGTTTCTATTTTTGCTTTTTGAACTTCTGAATGTTTCCAAAAAGCTGATATTTGATGATTGATATCCGCCATTCTTAAGGATTTTGTCGTAAATTACCTTGTGTTTATCAAATATTTTTTACAGGATGAGTGTGTGTTGATGGGATGTGTTTGATAATAGATGGTGGGTGGTTAGAGTTGGGGTTTATATATATTGGGTTTGCATTGTTCTTCATGTAAGGTTTGAAAGTATTCGATACTAAGTCTAATGTTATGTCTAAGAAATCTACTTGCATGATATTGGGGTTAATCACTATATATATATATATATATATATATGTATATGATATAAATTTGGTAGCAGAGAACTTTTGGAATTAAAACTGAAAATAAAATGATGAGATTTTGCCGCCAATCTAGTATGACGCTCATATTCGTAGAGACTCGGTACCATAGAGAGTACATCACCCGAACAGTTCCCATGGAAATATTCATGATAAAAGCATAGTGAAGCTACATTACGGTAGTTGAAAAGTGACTGAATCCAAGATATCAAATCAGAATCAGTAATCTATCTATCAATCTATCTATCTATGCATTTTTCATTATCTACTTTTGAATTTTTATTATCTATCTATCTATCTATCTATCTATCTATCTATCTATCTATCTATCTATCAATCTATCTATCTAAGCCTGTTCATATCTATCTATCTATCTCAGTCTGTTCATATCTATCTATCTATCAATCTATCTATCTATCTATCTATCTATCTATCTATCTATCTATCTATCTACCTGTTCATATCTATCTATCTATCTATCTATCTATCTATCTATCTATCTATCTATCTAAGCCTGTTCATATCTATCTATCTATCTATCTATCTATCTATCTATCTATCTATCTAATCTATCTAAGCCTGTTCATATCTATCTATCTATCTATCTATCTATCTATCTATCTATCTATCTATCTATCTATCTAAGCCTGTTCATATCTATCTATCTATCTATCTATCTATCTATCTATCTATCTATCTATCTATCTATCTATCTATCTAAGCCTGTTCATATCTATCTATCTATCTATCTATCTATCTATCTATCTAAGCCTGTTCATATCTATCTATCTATCTATCTATCTATCTATCTATCTATCTATCTATCTATCTATCTATCTAGCCTGTTCATATCTATCTATCTATCTATCTATCTATCTATCTATCTATCTATCTATCTAAGTCCTGTTCATATCTATCTATCTATCTATCTATCTATCTATCTATCTATCTATCTATCTATCTATCTATCTAAGCCTGTTCATATCTATCTATCTATCTAGCTAGCTAGCTAGCTAGCTAGCTTAGTTTGTTCTTATAAATCAATTCATTTATCTATGTATCTTTGTATGTTTATATTCATCTATATCTATATTGATTTATCAAATACAAATTTGTGGAAACACTATAACATTATACAGAAACGCATGCGTGTACAGAAACGCATCAACTCTCTTTCTCACTATTTCTCTTTCTCGCTCTCTCTCTCTCTCTCTCACACACACACACACACACACACACACACACACACACACACACACACATATATATATATATATATATATATATATATATACACACATATATATATATTTATACATCACGTATATTAGGTAAGAAAACTTTCTTTTAAACTTCATTCGTTAAATGACAGACACGAAAATAATTTAAATAATATAATTTTATATTCAGATTTTTTCCTGTTTCCAGTTTTCTTAGACTTTGTCATTTGGTGTGTAAATATTTTCCATGTGTATCCATTGCCCAACCAATTTCAGCCATTCACATAGGGATTATTATCCTAATCTGTCTTATCGGCACTAAGTTGAGGACAAAATTCAAACATACGTCATGCAAATCAAGACATAAAACACTTATTAAAATCTTGTAGTCTATTAGTTATTTTGATTGAAGCAGGTAGTTTCCTAAGCAGAAGTATTATATTTGCTTTTCGTACTTGTGATAAAGGCCAGTAAGCTGTGTGACATATGTTAACCCGTCAGTACAAGACACAAACCAGTTTGAAATAGAGAAGCATAGAAATTTAACGGCGCCATAAAAGTTATCAGCGATGATGTCATAACCAGGAAGGGTTCATTTTTATCTACTGAAGCCGTCAACGTCTGCTGGATTACAAAAGATATGTTTTTCATATCTTACTTTATATTAGACATTCTGTTTCGAATGTATTTACGATGATAAGCAGCGAACTCAACTTCAGATTCCATCTACTTAATTCCATATATATATATATATATAATAAAGAAATAGGGCTGTTCCAACGAGAGTAATTAGTATAGAATAAAAAGTTTGAGAAGCCGTGAACGTTTTCTTTAAAGTGTATATTTATGATTTGGTATTTATACAAGTTATGAAGTATTAATTATTCATGATGTGCGCTACACGTGTTTCGAGCCTAAAATTGACTCTCTTCAGTTGAACAAATTCGTGGTTTTATGTTTGTGTTTCTTCGAATATATATATATATATATATATATATATATATATATAGCAGCCACCCTCTTTACTCAGGGCAGCACTACTTTCTCAAAACACTTGATGTAGGTCTCCGTGTTGAGTTTAAATCCCCGTGGAAATATGAATAGTGACATACGTCACTATCCAAGTGATCACTCTTCGTAATCACCATTAAACTCAGCCAACTCTTTTCCAAATCCTCTGTACTATACTCAGATTGACACACAAACACACTGAAATACTAAGTATTTCCAAATTTCTGACGGAGTAATTTCTATCATACTGCCTCTATTCTTAGGGAGTAACCAATTGATCCTGCTATACAAAAACTAACACAAACAATGCGCATGCGTAAGAATTATAAAAAAAACTGTAAAATGACTACAGTCTACTAATCATACCATGTACAGTACTGTGCAAAACTATTAGAACAAGAACTATTTTATCTTTTATGAGACATATTGACAGAATGGATGTGCGTTGTGGTGTATTGGATATCGGCTCGAAACGAAGAAATCGGGGAGCCGAGTTCGAATTCCAGCTGAATTCATTGCATTCACTTACACGCAAATACCCTTTGGAAAGGTATTAATCCGTCTATTCCTTCCAGTTATGGGTTAAATAACAGGACAGATTTAATATTTACTATAATAGCCGTTTGTTTTGAATTAATAAAATAATTGCGATAATTTACAAATCGCACTTAAATATATATATATATATATATATATATATATATATATATATATATATATATTACAGTACTGTGCAAATGTATTAGAACAAGAACTATTTTATCTTTTATGAGACATATTGACAGAAAATAAACAATCTAATTAAAGTAATTTTATTCGATTTACTCAATAAATGCTTTAATAAGAAAAATACTTGTTACAAAATAAATTTCATATTTAGAGTAGTTAGACTAAACTATTACCCGGTTCACACTCCACCCACGTCTATTGAACAGGTGAAGAGGCTCATCCTTTGTTTCCTGGTTAGGATGTGGTTTCCGGCTTTCTCTTTTCCAATCTTTTTACTCTTACGTAGCCCCCTGCGCATCAGTGGCGTTACCGCCTTGCTGGGGTGATATGATTAAAAAAAATAGCCTTTTGCTTTGAAATAACAAAATAATTGCGACAATTTACCAATCGCACCTACGATATATATATATATACATATATATATATATATATATACACAATACTGTGCAAAAGTATTAAGACAAGAAGTATTTTATCTTTTATGAGACATATTGACAGAAAATAAACAATTTAATTAAAGTAATTTAATTTGATTTACTCAATAAATGCTTTAATAAGAAAAATACTTGTTACAAAATAAATTTAATATTTACTATAATAGCCTTTTGCTTTGACCATAGCCTTCATTCTGTCAGGCATTGACATCACAAGCTTCTTTAATGTACTTAATGGTATCTCCTGCCAAGCAGCTTGTATTTGTTCCCAAAATGTGTCTTGCGAAGTAACATTAGATTTATCATTTCAAGAGTGGGGAATAAGAAAAAGTCAGTTATGTCCAAGGATAATGGAATAATGAATAGTTTCAAAATAACTTGTTTCATAGAAAAAGGGAAAAATTAAATATAATTTCTTTTTAATACATTTCTTTTACACCCAGTTTGAAATAATCAATATTTATTAGCAATTTACGTGGCTTTTCATCCTGTATTTGAATTTCAGTGAAGTTTTTAGGAAAATCGCCCATATCTTAATACTTTTGCACATTACCAGTAGTGTGCAAAAGTGTTAGGAGAGGAGTGATTTTAAACTTTATTTTGATGCCTCATAAAAGATAAAATAGTTCTTGTCCTAATAATTTTACACAGTACTGTATATAAAAGAAAATCACACAATATGACTAGTCGTAGTATATATATATACAACATACCAGGCCACCTACACAATTCCGCGAAATCCTTGTCACAACCATACAACCATACTTAAACATGAAAACAACAAACAAAAACTAAACATACTCGAAGCCTTCTACATAAAATAGTTGAAAACTAACCTGAAAAAAATTAAGTACGAAATCTCCACAAACATTCTCAAGTACATATAATAGATAGCAGAAGCGATTGGTTATCCCAACGGGTTTCCATACTTAATAATTCTTGATCCAACTCTCGCATGGTCATGTGAGACACTACAAGCTGTAGTGCAATTTTCGCTTCCAACACGCACGCACGCACGCACGCCCGTGTTTGCCACTCTTCCATATAAACAAAATACATGTTTAATAAAACCAACACAATTAGGATCTTTGATAATGGCTGATGTAAGCCGAAAGCTCAAAAAGAATTAAATAAAAAACATGTATCAATATTGTGATTTTCTTTCTTCTTTTAACGATAATGTTATTAAGCTTATCAGATGATATAAAAAAATTTCCAAAAAATAAATGTACAAAAATTGTCTATATTATTTAATGACACATGCATCAATGAATAAATGCTGCATATATATATACTCCCGGCCATAATTTTTAGGCTACCCCAGTTTAAAAAAAATGATTTATTTCAAACTATTTTTAGTATTTATTGCCAAGTGGATAATTCTAAATGAAAATAGAGTGGTACTTTTGGTGAAACTGCACAATAATATGTGCATCAAATGAACTGTTCTAGTGTCCAGTTTTTGTGCTCTCTTCCCCCTGCTAGTCTATTCTTCTCGATGGATGACCGAAGCAAAGGCTTCCTGTCTTCCTTGTAAAACTTTTCAAACTAATTATAACAAAAGAACAATTCTATTTTCATTTAGAATTATCCACTTCAATTAGAACTAAAAATAGTATGAAATGCATCATTTAAAAAAACTGTGTTGGCGAAATAATTATGACCGGCAGAGCATTTATATATATATATATATATATATATATATATATATAACTTATTTATAAATGGAACTTTGTCTGTATGTGTGTGTGTGTCTCTGTATGTGCCTGTCCGTTATCTTTTGACTCCGAAACGGCTGATCCGATTTTCTTGAAAATTTACACAGTTGTATTATAATCGTCTCTTAGCTAGGTTTTGTGTCGAGGTACCCCCGATAAATATCGAAAATCGATAATCGAAAAAATCGGGTTATAGAAGGAGTGGTCTGATTTTAATCAAATTTGATAAACTCATAGACAAAAACATAAGAAACGATATTCAGAAATTTTAAGGTTGCAGTTCTTTCAATAGTGCAGAAAATCGATAATATATATATATATATATATATATATATATATATATATATATATAAAGGCAAGATGTTTGTGTGTGTGTCTGTTTATCTGCCTGTATGTCTGTATTTTTTCAGCCCTTTTATTTTAGTTTTGCTTTGGGTTTGGCTCTAAGTAGGCATAATTGTAGTTCTTAGTCTCATCCATGATACCATTTACTCAGAGGAATTATTTAGCCTTCAAAATTCACTTATTTGATGTCGATACGAGGAAATCAAAATTTGACTTACATCCATTCATTTTTCTTTCAGTCTACGGTTTCGCTTTAAATGGAAACAACTATTGCTTTTTAGTCTTTCGTGCCAACGTCCAAAGAGTCTGGGCTCCATGTGCATGGATTAGTTTTAAAGCTTTCATTTCAATGTTCAATATGAAAATATAGCAATGAATATTTATTATAAATTATACTTTCGACAAAACAATGTCACATAACGTAGTTAATATTGATGGTAATAACTGATTATTATTACCTTAAACACTATCTACCTGATGAGACACTATTTTTTCAATGTCAAATCAAAATGTACAATTTTGTAGTACATTGTAATTTGTCCATGTTCTAAAGTATAATTTATAATAAATATTCATTGCTCTATTTTTATGTTGAGCACTGTTCAAATTAATGTTTTGAACATTTTGCAAATATCTTCGTTCCTTATTCCTTTGAAGATATATATATATATATATATATATATATATATATATATAATAAATACAACATATTTTTAAATGAACACTTATGGTATATGATTTTTTAAATATACAATTTTCTCTTGTTGGAACCATTGTAACATCCCGATTATATATATATATATATATATATATATATATATATATATATATATATATAGAGAGAGAGAGAGAGAGAGAGAGAGATAAAAGAATATATGTCCATAAATATATTAATTTTACTTTCAGGAAAATATATTTTTAGGAAATTAATTTACTCTTCCATGAAATAAGGAGAGGGAGTTTTATTAAACTCCAGTAATGAACCAGGTTGCGTAGATTTTTCAATTAAGCCTGTGGTATCGACCGTGTTAAATTTTAACAGCGGAAAATATATTACAGTCATGAATACCACGCTTTCTCAAAATTAAACATGGAATTAGTTTTTAATTATTTCATAAAGTATTTTGTCCGATCCTCTTTCATATTCTATATGTCTTATTACAATTGAATTCCCTTTTTATACACACATTAAATGTCTTTCGGATTGTCTGCCTCGATAAAGTCTGTGAGATTTCTTGATATGCACATACGAACACACAGTTCTACAGATAGATAGATAGACAGATAGATAGATATATACGCATGTATATATATGGTTATTTTCATCCCTAAATTGTGCAATGAAATATTTTTTCGAAAATAAATGTTTCTTATATATATGTATGCATTTATATATATATATATATATATACATATATATATATATATATTACAATAGGTAATACATATTTCACCGCATCATGATGTTAATATCGCGGCTCAAGCGGTGAAATACAAATGAGCCATTGGAATAATCTAAAATCTAATAATCTAAAATCTGGCGGTGAAATAGCTATTACCCACTGTAATAATCTTTTATAAATTATATTTCTCTGTTAAATGAAATAAATGAATTTAACATTCAGTTCTCTTGAGTTCTTCAATATTGGAATCTACCTAGTTTGTATACCGAGTGTGCTATGTTATATATATATATATTAATGCAGGTTTCATTGAATAATATAGACATGTTCTGTCTATTAATTTTGTGTAGGATCCGTTCATACCGTCTGATATACTTGATGGTGATATCGTTGAAAACGCTTGTTGATAACACGTACATACTCACACAATAAAATAATAAACCGAAACTAAAAATCAATCTACATTAAACAATTTAAACCTGGTTTGAATACAATCAATTTTGATATTTCCAATAACGTACTCAAATGCCTGTAGTCAGATCAGGGATCACAACGCCACTATTTTGTTACTGTCTTCGGCCATCCGCCACGGTAAGGATAGACTTATATTTTCAATTTAATTCTCTTTATTGTTAATAGCTTAAATGTTCTATATTTACTGTGTGTTAATATTTACTCTTTGATAATGGCTTATGTGAGCCGAAAGCTTAGACCTGATAAAAAAATCAACAATTACTGTGATTTTTTGTTGTCTTTCAACGACATCACCATCAAGTATATCAGACGGTATGAACAGATCCTACACAAAATTAATAGACGGAACTTGTCTATATTATTCAATGAAACCTGCATTAATGAAAAAATGCTGCCAAAATACACACAATATATATATATATATATATATATATATATATATATATATATATATATATATATATATAACATTGTTCGAATTGTTGTCCTCATCTTTGTTGCCATATTCCTGACGTTTCGAACGTTGTATCCTCCGTCCTTCTTCAGGTGCTAGGAATTTTGAACCGAAGCTTTTATTTCGATCACTAGGGAATATTATTCTCATTCCATGCTACTTCCGGTAGCCATTTACTTATCTCCCTTTAACTTAACCCTCAATACTGCTTTAGCCAGGTATGGAACTCACAACTGGGTCAGGTCACTGGAACTAACCAATGTCCCTATCCGCTGGGGCATATGATCGAAATAAATGATTCAGTTAAAAAATGTTTAGCATCTGAAGAAGGCCTCAGCGTTTAAGGATCGAAACGTCGTAAACAAAATCATAAAGATGAATACATCTGGCTGAACAGAGTAAATAATATAAATGCGACCTCGTTTCAGAATTACAGTAAACAGTTCACGTTTTAAAGATTGGAAAGAAAAGAAGAAATCGTCCATAGTCAGGTGTCTTCTGATCTTGATAACAACCAGAAAAATGGTTGTGAAGTAATTGCGCAAAGGTGTGTTGTATAGACGCAAAAAACCTTCCCAAGGTGTCATATTTGTGCTTTGCGCCAGAGGTTTTAAATATTTGATTTGTAACTACGAAATATACATTGAAAGCACAAATAAGTCTTGTAATAATGTGCGTTGTAGTTCAGGGGACGAAATCGGAGAACCGAGTTCGAATTCCAGTTGAATTCGTTGCATTCACTTACTCGCAAATACCCTTAAGAAAGGTATTAATAAGCCTCTTCCTTCCTGTTATGGGATAAATAACAGAATAGATTGTGTTCGATACACTTGTCTGGCAACCAGTTTACCTCAAAAAGTAATGGCAACTTACTGCGGGATAATCTTCTGCCCAGTCAGTCATGTTTCTGTCGAGACATGATCGTCCAGCGTGTATAACTCATGACACTTAGCTGACTGAATGAATATAATAGTTGCAAACATAAGTAAAGCTTCTACTGGGCATAAATTGGGGGATCGTTTTTTATTGTCATTAAATAATAAACAGATTCCCTACTAATTGCTTCTTATTAATATATCTCTCTTCTTCCTCCAAATATGGTTTAAATAGCAGGACAAAGAAAATCTTTGACCCAGTCAGCTTTGTCTCTTTCGCCAGATACATATACTTATTCAGCCGACAACGGAACCACCATATATATATATATATATATATATATATATATACTAGCCGGCGTTGCTCGGGTATAATGAAAGCTTAAAAACTAATCCATGGTCTTGGAGCTCAGACTCTACCTAAAGAATATTTGTGTGTAAATTGGATAAAAATTGTTGATTTGTATAAAGTTTAGTGAGAATCCGTTAAAAATTTGTATAAAGGACATACAGACACACACACACACACAAACATGTTGCCTTTTTTATATATATATGTATATATTATCGATTTTCTGCACTATTTTAAGAACTGCAACCTTGAAATTTCTGAATATCGTTTCTTATGTCTTTGTCTATGAGTGTATCAAATTTGATTAAAATCGAACCTCTTCTTCTATAACATGATTTTTTCGATTATCGATTTTTGATAATATCGGGTGTACCTCAACACAAAACCTAGCAAAAAACACTCGCAGACGCTTATAATACAACTGTGTAAATTTTCAAGAAAATCGGTTCAGCCGTTTTGGAGTCTATAGGTAACGGACACAGACACACACTGACAAAGTTCCATTTATAAAGAAGTATATATATATATATATATATATATATATATATATATATAGAATAAAAAGTGTGAGAGGACGTGAATGTTTTGTTTAAAGTGTAGATTTATTGTTGTTGTTATTATACATCTTATGATACATTAAGTGTCCATAATGGTATTCGTGACAAGTTGATTCTCTTCAGGCGAATAAACATGTGACATTATGTGTTGCTTTTCTGAGGGTCAAGTTATCGTGTATAAATGGATAAGTCAAGTGGTGACCACGAGGTTGAAGGGGTTGTGGGGTTGGGGGTTAGAGTTAGGGTTAGGGTTACTATTTGAATTTGGTGTGTGTGTTTCTGTGTATGTGTGTGTGTTTTTTTTATACAAGCCTTCGCTCAACAAAGCATGAAAATCCTAAAATACACAGAGAGAAACATGAGAAAAAACACACTCACACACAAAGCTTGAAGCAAATGTCAAAACTCTCCTACATATATCTAAACTTATTTATAAAATTTACACAGTTGTACTATAAGCGTTACGCGAGTTTTTTTTAGCTCGGTTTTGTGTCGAGGTACCCCCGATAAATATCGAAAATCGATAATCGAAAAACTCGGGTTATAGAAAGAATGGTCCGATTTTAATCAAATTTGATACACTCATAGACAAAGACATAAGAAACGAAATTCAGAAGTTTCAAGGTTGCAGTTCTTACAATAGTGCAGAAAATCAATAATATATATATATATAAATGGCAAGATGTTTGTGTGTGTGTCTGTTTATCTGCCTGTAGGTCTGTATTTTTTCAGCCCTTTTATTTTAGTTTTTGCTTCGGGTTTGGCTCTAAGTAGGTATAATTGCAGTTCGTAGTCTCAGCCATGATACCATTTACTCAGAGGACTTATTTAGCCTTCAAAATTCAGTTTACTACGAAAAAACTTATTTGATATCGATATCAGGAAATCCAAATTTGACTTACATCCATTCATTTTTCTTTCAGTCTACGGTTTCGCTTTAACTGGAAACAACTTTTTCTTTTTAGTCTTTCGTGCCAACGTCCAAAGAGTCTGAGCTCCACGACCATGGATTAGTTTTAAAGCTTTCATTACACCCGAGCAACGCCTAGCTATACTACTAGTATATATATATATATATATATATATATACAATTTATTTGTTTAAACGATATTTGTAATCTATACTCATATTTGAGTAGATATTCTGTTTTAATCAAACATTATATTTATTTCTACCGGCATGATTATTTACGATAATTTTTGTTTCGAAAGTGTGTGTCATTCAGCAGGATTCGAACGTGCGACCCGTAATAGCATAGGGAATCCAGCAGTTGATCTGGTGCGTCTTAGACCACTCGACCACAGTCTGATCGAAGTTAAATCAATTGGTCCTAGTTGTGAAGACTAATAATTGTGAAAACAAGGAATGTGGTTTGCTCGAGTACTTGCTATGGATAGCGCAAAATGAGGCTTACCTTATACCGTATGTGAGAGAGAAAGAGGTTGAAGATTAAAAAGTTATTTATTTCCCACAAGACTCATAGACACCTTTGGTTATTATAAACACTGATGAGTTTTTTCTAGGAATTCTACGCCCTTATAAGACAACAATACTACATTTTAAGCAGAGTCTGTTTCATGTCATTTGAAAGTTCAGGCAGACACATAAAATATCATGTGTGATATTCGCTTGACTGATCATTCTTCATTTAATTCATTCTGCGGTAGATTAGTTGGAAACTATGGCTATAGAACTAATTTTACTTAGTCGGTCATGGATTGAATGAGACATGATCGCCCATGCGTGTATCAGGTATGGCACTTAACTAACTGACTGATTGACTGACAGAAAAGAGATGCTTCATGATATCCATTATGGTTCAGTCAGACAGTTTTATGTCATACGTGATGTACACTTGGGCGATCATGTCTCATTCGATCCATGACCGACTAAGGAGGAGTTGTTCCCGCAGTAGGTGGCAATTATTTTCTTCGGAGGTGGTGAATAGCAATCGAAAGCAAACAACCATTATCTGATATCTTGTCGACGTATATTAGATTGTAATTTAATTTATTGCCACTCTTATCCGCAGAAATTCTCAAGTATTTTGCTTACACATTGTTTGGAAACCGAAAGCAACAGACTTATTCGGAACCGGTCTTTTATATGCATTTTATGTCATCATCTCCTTATTCACAATTTCTTTATTTTCTGTAAAATTCATCTTCTGATTTATTTTTCACTTCCCAGTGTTATTAGCTGCCTTATTACGATTCTGAATTTTATTTGCCAAGATGACAATGAAAATAAATTTGAACATTTGAAAAGCAAATTGTTAGTCATTGTTTAGTTTTGATTTTAATTTCGGAATTTTAATTTCGACGCAAATAAAATCGAATGAATTGCTATCAATCAATACTCGCCATTTTGTCATTTGAGAAAAAAATATATTATTTAAAAGTAGCAAGTTGTGCATTTGTGTCAAATTCTTTATTACCGACGTGTCTGAACTTAATCGACAAACGAGCTTCCATGCAAATGGGGGCCTCTTCTAAAACAAAATATGCTGTTGGCGTAATACGTAATGATTGGCACAGAGAACACCTAAGCGTGGGCCAATTTTGTATCCATCAAACATGAACGGTTTTAATACGAAAAAGAAAAGAAAACAAAACAAAACAAGAAACCAAGAAAAAATGAAAAACTGACCATTTTTATTATTTACACAATTCGGACGGTTGTCCTTATCTTTATTGCCATGTTTACGACGTTTCCGAACTTATACACTCAGGCCTTTTTCAGGTTCTAGTAACTTTGAACGGAACCCTTTATATCGTGGATATATTGGAGAGAGGCGTTGATTATTTCTAATGATTGACCCAAAGGGTTGTAAGTTCAATACCTGACTACAGCAGTGGTGAACAAATGACTTAAAGAGATTAATTAAACGGGCATAAATACATGGCATCTGCAAGAGGCATCGAACATGGAATAAGAAATATCCACCCAAGAGAAGGAAATAAAGGGTTCGGTTCTAAATTCCTAGCATTAAAACATATTTACTGCAACAAAACAGCCGTTGTGCCTCGTTACTATCTCATAAGCATTTCGTCAGGGAGTGAATTTTTTCTGTTATAAATCTTTAATTGAAGTAAACTATGTTTTTACTATGAACTTATATGAAAAATAATGCTACACACGCACACACAAAACACACACACACACACACACACACACACACACACACACACATATATATGTATATATATATATGTAAACACAAACTTATAACTATACTCGTTTCGAAAAACCCTCCGCGTATATACGTGGAAGGAAAATAATGGTTGTAAAAAAAGAAAGAGCTAAGCACATGAATATCAGCCAAAGGGATTTGGACCGAGTCAGCACGGAGCCCAAAGAAAAAACCCGAGACGAGTAATCAACTAAGAAAAAAGCGCTCAATACTAAACCAAACCAGAATAACAAACGTATATCTAGTGAAACCTTGGTAGGTTTGTTGGCTCACCAGGCATACTTTATATATATATATATATATATATATATATATATATATATATATATATATATATATAAAGTATGTCGATAAGTCTGAAATTTAATTCCGTTGAATGACCCTTTCAGCGAGAAAGATCTCGCTTCATTAGCAACGGTCAAAAACAAAATTTTATTAATTCAAATATGGTCCAAAATTTCTATACCTGAAGAAGCCCAAAAATCTATCCATACACAAATGAGGTGGGATTAAGAAGAAAAAAAATATTTTATCTAAAATTGTCAGCACGATACAAGAAAGGGGAAAAGCAGACACAGAGTTTCATGACTCAATATTAGAAAACTTTACAATACGTCTGTATTAAAGAACCAAAAGTTAAAAATTAAATTGAGCCCTGAACCTTGATTGATTAATAAAATTAATATAAATAGGGCCGGGTTTTTAGGATTTTACCATTTTGCTATCCTTTTTTGGTTTTAATATATATATATATATATATATATATATATAGAGAGAGAGAGAGAGAGAGAGAGAGATAGATAGATAGATAGATAGAGAGATAGAGAGAGAGAGATTTAAATATGAAGTTAATATTATTGTTATAATAATAGCATGCTAAAAAACAAAAAAGTTAGCAAATACTATCATGATGATGTGACTCAATGCATTTTCATCATGTAGTTAAATGTGGTTCCGTTATTTAAACTTATTTATAAATGGAAATTTGTCTCTGTGTGTGTGTGTATGTGTGTGTGCATGTTTACACAGTTGTACGATAGGCGTCTGCGAGTGTTCTTAGCTAGGTTTTGTGTCGACGTACCCGCGATAAATATTTAAAATCGATAATCGAAAAAAATCGGGATACAGAAGGATTGGTCCGATTTTAATAAAATGTGATACACTCATAGACAAAGGCATAAGAAACGATATTCAGAAGCTTTAAGGTTGCAGTTCTTACAATAGTGCAGAAAATCGATAATATACATATATATATATATATATATATATATATATATATATATATATATATATATATATAAAAGGCAGGATATTTGTGTGCGTGTCTGTTTATCTGCCTTTATTCTGTATTTTTTCAGCACTTTTATTTTAGTTTTTGCTTTGGGTTTGGCTCTAAGTAGGTATAATTATAGTTCGTAGTCTCATCCATGATACCATTTACTTAGAGGACTTATTCAGCCTTCAAAATGCAGTTTACGACGAAAAAAACAAACTATTGCTCTTTAGTCTTTCGTGCCAACATCCAAAGAGTCTGAGCTCCAGGACCATGGATTAGTTTTAAAGCTTTCATGACACCCAAGCAACGCCGGGCTATAGTGCTAGTATAAATATATAGGAATTTGTAATACAAGAGAAATCATTTATAAAGCAAAACTACATGAATAAAATGGTCAAAACAAAACATATTTGGGATCAACCAAAGACACTTTTAAGACCAGATGGTTCAATCACAGGTCTACATTTAAAAGAGAAAACTTAAAAATTTGTACAAAATAGGCTAACCACATGAGGAAATTGAAATTAAAATATGGAAAAGATCCAGACATAACGGGGAGTATAGTGAAAACAACCAAGCCGTACATCAGTGGCAAAATATGATGAAGACGTTATAATTTCATCTAATTTTATACATTGCGCGTTCAAGAACTCCCTGTTAGTTGAACATTCATAAAAAAAAACATTAAAATCAGTTACTGCAAATTGCCTGAAAACACTACATGGTAGAAACTTAGATATCGTAATAACTCGTTTACAAATAAAGAATATATATATATATATATATATATATATATATATACGGTAATATTGTAAAAAGTCAGAAATAAATATATGTGTGAAAAGTGAAAAAGATTTTAAAAAAAGAAACCCTTTTTTTTACCAATGAGTACCTTGGGGCAAATGTAAGATAACTATGGATTATCAAGAACAGAAGAGACTACAAACTTATTTTTTCTTGTCGTGAATGACAACGCAATCCACTAGACAATACGACCAACCGTGATAAACACAACCCACAGGGATACACCCAGTAAAGTTACCACAGCCTGGGGTGTATGTCGATATACGCTATTATTTTAGCTGATTCAAATTTACTCTCAACCGATTGTCAATTAGATCGTCTCAAGGCAATATGTTTTTTTAATCTCGTTGGATGACTTTCTGTGTTAATGTGTTAACGATCTGTCGTAGAATAGCGTCTTATATGCAAATCCTCCAAGCTGATTTAACAACCTGTCATGTTCATTTTCGCTTCCAAATATCTTTTTCCCTTCAGGCTTATCCAAGAAAACTGTTCTAAACATCATACGAGCAACATAAATGAGAAGAGAAAAAGAGGAAAAATGATATTGCTTCGTGTTTGATTTATTGCAGGTTTTTGTTTCTTGTTTCTCTTTGCTTCTCTTAACTTCCAAAGCAATTAGTTTTATTTTGTCGCCCCAGCGGCATCTTTTCGTGTAGACATCGACCTGATATCTGGATTTCTGTTTTTGTTTTACAAAATGGCCCTCATTTTTTAGAGTGACACAATATCAGTATCCCGGAGCAGGGACAAGAAAAAGCAATTTACAAATTAAATTGATTTTTTTAAAGATTTGTTGAGGGTTTATAATCTAATAAGAAATTATATTATTTTTAATATGTATCGCCCCACGAATCTTTGAATAGTTGAAGCATCGTTCTTTGAATAACAGAAAAACTGAATTATTGATTTTAGTAAAACATGAGTAAACAAGTCTGTTTGTTTTTTACTGTTTATAATAAAGATTATTTTTTTTTGGTTTAGATGTGTTTATTAAACTTTCATAACATCACTTGGATAAAATTATTTGTTTTTCATTTTTAATCATTTCACTGCAAGTAAGGCAGTTTTACTGCGCACGGGTTTACATTGGTGAACATTGATGAGAAAGAATGACAGGTTATAAGGGGTGTCAGGAAGAGGGTAATAGAATAGAATAGAATAGAATAGAATAGAGAATACTCGTGTGATTGGGTTGAGTGGATGAAGAAAAGAACTTGAGAGAAAGGATGCGAGATAGTGAGGTAGAATATAACTACTGATCTTATATTTAAATTCTTGGAGATTGTAGCTGTCAGGGAAGCAAGCATACAGAATTCTACAGGCGGGAAGAGCGAGAAAAGAAGCTGTAGAATGGATGCTGAGGTTACATTTTTTGGTTTCACTGTAAACCTAGTTGCTAGTCTAGTAACTCGAGTAAATTCATGCATAGGGGCACCAGTCAGCTAAGTTCATTAGAGCAAGGGAAGTTCATTAGACACAGGGAAGTCACATTACGCCGGTGAGAGATCGACTGCAGTCAAGCTGCCAAGTCGGTATCGATCACATTACAGATTCTCCGTTGAATTTTGTCAAGAATCCCGAGGTGAATAGCAGGAGCAACCGACCAGATGTAGCAGCAGTATTCAATACACGGGCGGATGGTAGATTTATATATGTGTTATGGTGAAACACACCTATTCTACAGTGAATAGACTTTCCCACTTAATTTAAGTAGGAGTATTAAGAAGAACGAAGGGTCAGTCAATGTTGGACGATAGTAGTCGACAGTTAGTCGAATACAAAAGTAGACAGCGACCTGGCAAGATTACACTGCGTAATGCATATTATATCAAGTTCCTAACGTTTTGTACGTTGAACCTCTTAGGACCGACTTTAGCACAAATATTAGCCTCCACTGTGAAAATAACTTCACAATAATATCTGCAGATGATAATATTTTAAATTATCTACATTGTCTTGATCCGTATTGACGTGTCTTTGACTTGACACTTGCTCTCCTCTATCTTTACAAGAGCCAGAACAGGTAAGAAATAATGTACTGTTATCGTATTTGGGTCACCTACATTCCCTACGTGCGTTCTGGGGCAGTGGATATCGACTCGGAACACGAAATCGGAAAGCCGAGTTCGAATTCCAATTGAAATCATTGCATTCACTTACGCGCAAATACCCTTGGGAAAGGTATTAATCCGTCTATTCCTTTCAGTTATGGGTTAAATAACAGGATAGATTGGGTTCTATAGCCTTTGTCGGCAACCAGTCTACCGCAGAAAGCAATGGCAACCTACTGTGGGATAATCTTCTGCCCAGTCAGTCATGTCTCTTTCGAGACATGATCGCCCAAGCGTGTATCACGTATGGCACTTAACTGGCTGACATTCCCTACGTATTCCATCAGTGACAAATAAGTTCCACCCGAACAGCTTTTTCTGTGGAACCAACTTCCAACAGTATATTTTCCGGCCTTCTTCAGGTGCTAGGAATTATGTAACGAACCCTTTATTTTGATCACTGGGTATAACATTCTCATTCCATTTGCAATTCCACTTCCGGATGAATTTAATTTCATAGAATCCGTAACTTCACGGCTTGATCTTCCTATATTCCCTTGTGTTAGGGACTTCTGATGTTCTTGCAGCATTACAAGGAACGAAACCTGGTAAAAATAGCAATAATGATGAGGACAACAGTCCGAACTATCTAAATCATGTAATTCTCATCTCTTAACTACTTGACCCTACTTCTTTCCTCACTGTCCTGTAGATCCTTTCCTTTCTCTCACCTACGCAACTGTCATCAAACCTGTATTCCCGTCCTTCTCTTGCTTCTTTCTAACTGGTTCGTCCTTCTTCTCATTTTCCTCTAATCCTTTTACTCTTATGTAGCCCGCTGCACATCAGTGGCGTTCCCGCCTTGCTCGGGGTGATATGATTAAAAAAAAACTATCTCTTCTCAGAATTATTGAGAAATTCTGAAAATTTTTTGTTGATCAATGCGGTCGTAACTCAGCTCACTAAATTATTTGTTCACTACTGATGTAGCCAGGTATTGAACTCACAACTCTTTGGGTCAAGTCGCTGGAACCAAACAATGCTTATATTCACTGGGCCATGTGACCTAGAGGTGTATTAATTTTGGGAACTCGTAAACCTAATGACTCAGTAATCATTTTTAGCAGAGCTCATATTGCAGTTTTAATGCTAATGATTTTCTCTAGCACTTTATATTCCTGCTTCTCATATTGTATTCATTTCTATGCTTGGCGGGCTTATGAGATTTTTGTGGCCTAGTCAATCAGTCTGTCAGTCCGTTAAGTGCCATACGTGATACACGCTTGGAGGATTATGTCTTGAAAGAGACATGACTGACTGAGCAGAAGATTATCCCTCAGTATGTTGCCATTGCTTTCTGCAGTAGACTGGTTGTCAGCCAAGGCTATAGACCCCAATCTGTCCTGTTATTTCATTCATAGCTAGAGGGGGAAGAGACGGATTGTATTAATAAGTAGTAATTAGTGGGTGATCAGCTTATTACTTCATATCAATAGAAAAACTGATCTCCCATTTTATTCTCCCATTTTATTCTCCCATTTTATGCCTAGTACTTATATATTTACAACTATTATATTCAGTCAGTTAGTTAAGTGCCATACGTGATACACGCTTGGACGATTATGTCTTGAAAGAGACATGACTGACTGGGCAGTAGATTATCCCTCAGTAGGTTGCCATTGCTTTCTGCGGTAGACTGGTTGTCAGCCAAAGATATAAAACCCCATTTGTCTTGTTATTTAACCCATAACTAGAGGGAAGAGACGGATTAATACCTTTCTCAAGGGTATTTGCGTGTAAGTGAATGCAAGGATTTCAATCCGAATTCGAACTCGACTCCCCGATTTCTCGTTTCAAGCCGATATCCACTGCACCACCATGCATATCCTAATGCTGATCCCTTAAATTTACGTAGTTTCCAAGGCTCTATCAATTACTAGCAGTATAGCCCGGCGTTGCTCGGGTGTAATGAAAGCTTTAAAACTAATCCATGGTCCTGGAGATCAGACTCTTTTGACGTTGGCATGAAAGACTAGAAAGCAAAAGTTGTTTCCAGTTAAAGCGAAACCGTAGACAGAGAGAAAATGAATGGATGTAAGTCAAATTTTGATTTCCTGGTATCGATATCAAATAATTTTTAATCGTCGTAATCTGAATTTTGAAGGCTAAATAAGTCCTCTGAGTAAATAGTATCATGGTTGAGACTAAGAACTACAATTATACCTACTTAGAGCCAAACCCGAAGCAAAAACTAAAATAAAAGGGCTGAAGAAAAATACAAACATGCAGGCATATAAACAGACACACACATAAACATCTTGTCTTATATATATATATATATATATATATATATATATATATATATATATATATTATCGATTTTCTGCACTATTGTAAGAACTTCAACCTTGAAACTTCTGAAATCCTTTTTCATGTCTTTGTCTATGATTGTATCAAATTTGATTAAAATCGGACCATTCCTTCTATAACCCGATTTTTTCGGTTATCGATTGTCGATATTTATCGGGAGTAATTCGACACAAAACCTAGCTAAGAACACTCGCAGGCGCTTATAGTACAACTGTGTAAATTTCAAGAAAATCGGTTCAGCCGTTTTGGAGTCTATAGGTAACGGATACACACACACACACATACAGCCACACGCACACACAGAGAGACAAAGTTCCATTTATAAATAATTTAGATGAGATTTAGATTTCATCTTCATCACATCGTAGGCGATGATTCCATTTCTCCCTCCATATGTGGTCAGATACGCCTGATCTTTTTGTTTCCACTCGTCTTACAGCCTTCCGATGTTCAGGCAGCCTTACAACAGCCGAAACGTTGTAAACATGGCAATAATGACGAGGACAGCAACCCGAACAAACTAAATAATGTAAAGGCTATCTCCTCTCAGAATTATTGGCAAATATTGATAATGTTTTGTGGATCATGCTGTCCTTAAATGTTAGCAAACATTAACCGGAGCCGAAAACAGAAAACGAGTCGATGTGCTGTTATCATTTTCGAAATATTCTTTAATGCTAAAGGAGCTAACCTTTAAAAGTCTTGCTGTTTTTTTTCCGGGTCCTCACACAGTTTCTATGGAAATATCATCTGTAATGCATTTTATCATGTATAATGTATTAACATTCCGGAACGCCTGTGTATAATCCTGAAAACCGACAATCATTTTTACTTGATTACCAGTTTATTTCTATAGAATGTGCAGTAGATATCGGCTCGAAATGGGAAATCCGGGAGCTGAGTTCGAATTCCAGTTGAATTCGTTTTATTCACTTACTCGCAAATAATCTTCGGAAAGATATTAATCCCTCTATTCTGTCCAGTTATGGGTTAAATAACAGGACAGATGGGGTTTTATAGCTTTGGCTGGCAACTAGACTACAGCAGAAAGCAATGGCAATATACTGCGGGATAATCTTTTGCCCAATCAGTCATATCTCTTTCGAGACATGATCGCCCAAAGCGTGTATCACCTATGGCAGTTAAGTGAGTGACTGAACATAATAGTTGAAAGCATGATTAAGGCTTCTACTGGGCATAAAGAGGGGGATCGATTTTCTATTGTTATGAAGTAATAATCTGTTCCCTCCTAATTACTACTTAATAATATAATGCATCTCATCCTCTTCTAGCTCTAAATCAAATAACAGGACAGATTGGGTTCTATAGCCTTGGCTGGCAATCAGTCTGCCGCAGAAATTAATGGCAAACTACTGCGGGATAATCTTTTGCCCAGTCAATCATGTCTCGGAAGAGACATGATCACCCAGGCGTGTATCACGTATGGCACTTAACTGACTGACTGAATATAATAGTTGGAATGATGATTAAGGCTTATACTGGTCATAAAGTGGGGGATCAGTTTATTACTTCATAACAATAGGAAACCGATCCCCCACTAATTACTACATAATAATATAATACATTTCTTTTCCCTCTAGCGATGTGTCAAATAACAGGACAGATTGGGTTCTATAGCCTTGGTCGGCAACCAGTCTACCGCAGAAAGCAATGGCAACCTCCTGCGGGATAATCTTCTACCCAGTTAGTCATTTCTTTTTCGAGACATGATCGCCCAGTCGTAATATCACGACTGGGCGTATTATCATTGACTGCATGAATATAATATTCATGCAGTCAGTTAAGTGCCATACGTGATACACGCTTGGGCGATCATGTCTTGAAAGAGACATGACTGACTGTGCAAAAGATTATTCCACAGTAGGTTGTCATTACTTTCTACGGTAGACTGATTGCCAGCCAAGGCTATAGAACCCAATCTGTCCTGCTATTTAACTCATAACTGGAAGGAATTGACGGATTAATACCTTTCCCAAGGGTATTTGCGCGTAAGTGAATGCAAATTCACTATATAACTATATAAGATACATAACCGGAAAATTGTCGCTATTAGAGAATCCCTGTATGAACATCTCTCTCGTATTATCTAACGGAACAGTTTGCAAGTCGAAATGATGTTTTAAAAGATATTTTCAAAAAAGATGAACGCGATACACTTCAAGATTATTTAAAAAGAAAGAAAAGAAAAAAAATAGAATTTTTTTCAAGTGATCTTCCGTTGTATGAATCTTTCTTGAATTTGTTATAATAAAGATTTTGGTCGCTCATAAAGCGAGTATTCGTCGTGGAAATCATCACACGACACATGTGATTTTCAGAGGTTTATTTGAAAATTTACATATTTGTCTCTGTGAATAGATAATATTTTCTACATCGAGTTCTCTGTCTGGATTATTTATAATGTTAGTAAAATTAACATTTGTAGGGTCTTATTTGGGATTTAACCTACATTTTCTGTTTGGATTTAAATATTATAGGGTGTAAACTATAAATTGGCAGTAATTTCAATCTGCAATTTAGGTTTTTTAAAGCGGCATTATCAGTCTGAAATGTTAGATCCTGTACTCTTTAGTGTCTGAAGTCCAGATTAGCCACCTAAAAAACTGAATGCCAGTGTAGAATTTAACCATAGAATGATTATTGCTCCCCACAAGACATAAAACGTCTGACATTATCAGAGACACTGGCTATGCTCCTAGGACTGTTTATCGTGTTGTAGCAAACTTAAGGGAAGGTAAAGACATGCAAAGGAAGGCTCAGAGTCCGAGAAGTGATAAAATCCATACCAGAAGGTTTCTCAGTGGCTTGAAACGATCCATTGCAGCAAATCCATCACAGTCAATGGCTGACCTGGCGAAAAAGCGGAATGTGACCAAAATGATCATTTCTAATGCAGTATGGAAAGATCTTGGGATGAAGTCATATTGCAGATGACGTCATAACATTCTTACAGCGAAATCTAAGACCATTCGTAAAGATAGAAGCCCCTTGCTACTCAATCATCTGAAACACCATGGTGGTACCGTTCGCATTTTTGTAGACGAGAAAAATTTCGTGGTAGTCGGAGTCACCAACCGCAGAAACTCGAGAGTTATCGCCGTTGACCCTTCTTGTGTTCCTCCAGTCATGCAGAGTAAACATCCTGCCTCTGTCATGGTGTTTGAAGCTGTTGGCTGCGATGGGAAAGTCATGAAGATCAATACGCGGGGAATATCTGAAAATTCTGGAGAAAGTTCTCTCACCCTGGATTAAGAACTATGATCCCAACAAAGTGACATTCATCCAGGATTCTATACCTGCTCATGGGTCAAAAACAGTGCAGACCTTCTTGAAGAGAGAGTTGCCGCTTTTTGTGCCCTCAAATATTTGGCCCTCCAGTTCGCCAGATTTGAACCCCTGCGACTATTGGTTATGAGGCGATTTTGAGAAAGTCTCTAATGCTCGCCCCTATAACAGTGTGGCCTCCCTGAAGACCTCCATAAGGCGAGCATTCCGCGCTATCAAGAAAGGGTCAGCTGCCAAGGCCTGTCGTGCTTTTAGGGCTCGCATTCAGCAAGTTGTGGACTCAGAAGGTGGACGCATAAAATAAAATGTTTGTATTTAATAAAACAGTTAAATAAACAAACACAAATCTTAAATGTCTTTAAATGTCCCTTCTTTATCAAAGTTTAAAATCTGAGATCTCAAACTGCCAATTTATTGTTTACACCCTATATATATATATATATATATATGAAATTAACGATACTTTTTTCCACTTTACTTGTTTATAGACACGTAACATAAAATTCTCATGTTTACCACGTGGAACGACAGGAGTTAACATTGAAAAGTTTTAATGTAACTGTTGTAGATCTCTCAAATTAGTTGTATGGTCAAACATGTGTTATTTAAGACATCTTGTTAATATAGTTGTTATATATCCAACATATAAGTTTGTTTTTTTTATTTATGACGGAGATACATTCTCCCAAGTGACTTTTGAATTGATATAAAATGTTGGTTGTACATAATACATCAGTAGGTGAGGAAGAGTTTTTTTTTTACTGATAATTGAATTAGTAGTATTGTATTTTTATAATGTATTATTAATCATGATTTTTTGTTAGGATCCATAACATATATATGAATACGAATGAGTTTTTTTTTTGTTTTGTTTGTACTTATCGTGCATGTGGTTGCAATATAAGAGTTTGATGTATAAATTGACTTTTGTGGAGGAACCATATTCTGTTTGATGTGTATTGAGTTTTTATATATCGTCTTATTTGTTCATGTACACTGTGGTTTAGAAATTCATCTAAACTTATTTATGAATGGAATTTGTTTGTGTGTGTGTGTCCGTTAACAGTTGTGCTATAAGCGTCTGCGTGTGTTCTTAGCTAGGTTTTGTATCGAGGTACCCCTGATAAATATCGAAAATCGATAATCGAAAAAATCGGGTTATAGAAGGAGTGGTCCGATTTTAATCAAATTTGATACACTCATAGACAAAGACATAAGAAACGATATTCAGAAGTTTCAAGGTTGCAGTTCTTACAATAGTGCAGAAAATCGATAATATATATATATATATATATATATATATATATATTAAACAAGGATTAATTCAAAGATGTTGAATGGCCATTTCGATATGAAGATCCTCACGGGGAACGACACATCACCTCCTTGTTTAATATATATTTGCTCTGTAATATTTGATTACATGGAGCTCTCTTCCTGTATCATTTTTTAATATTAAAATAAATTTTTAATATTAATTAGGATCGGGTTTTTTGGAATTTACCTTCCTGCTTTTTTCCCATGGATTGAAGTATCTGAATTAAAATATATATATATATATATATATATATATATATAAAAGGCAACAACGAAAAAACTCATTTGATATCGATACCAGGAAATCAAAATTTGACTTACATCTATTTATTTTTCTTTCAGTCTACGGTTTCGCTTTAACTGGAAACAACTATTGCTTTTTAGTCTTTCGTGCCAACGTCCAAACAGTCTGAGCTCCAGGACCATGGATTAGTTTTAAAGCTTTCATTACACCCGAGCAACACCGGGCTATACTGCTAGTTATTAATGAGTGTCGGCTTAATATTGTTTAGTTCAGAGTAAATATTTTTGTGGACGTGTTAATTTGTTCTCTGTTAATTAAATGGTGTATAATTAAGTGACATTTTGTAGTAATTAAGACTTTCACTCTTATAGATGTGTGTTGTTGTTTTTTATTTGAGGAGATAGTAGATGTCTTGTTGTTTCTGTCTATTATAATAAAAGGGATTTTGTTATCTTTGTTAAGTTCTTATATGTAGTTGAGGGGAAATTTTTGGAATTCTATTATTTATATATTTTTAATTCATATAAATATATTTACATCTATTAAGTAGATGAAAGGTTTTCTTATTAGTGCTAAATATATTATTTTCTAGGTTGGTCATTTAGAAATTGCTGGACCCAGAACTAAGCCCATAGAAACACTATCCCGTTGCGCATGAACATCTGTGATCATAGAATGAGACTTCGGTGGTGCGGTTTAAAAGTATTTTTTTTAAAGTGTTTAGGTTTATTTTTTAACGGGTTAGAGAATTCACCAGGCTGTATAACACTTTTGTAATATCTTTTTTCAGTTAAGTGTCATAAATCATACACGCTTTGGGCGATCACATCTCGAAAGAGCCATGACCGACTGGGGAGAAGATTACCCAGCAGTATGTTGCTATTGCTTTCTCCGGGAGACTGGTTGCCAGCCAAGGCTATAGAACCCAATCTGTCCTCTTACTTAGTCCATAACAGGAGGGAAGTAACGGATTAATACCTTTCCCAAGGGCATCTGTGCATAAGTGAATGCAAGGAATTCAACTGGAATTCGAACTCTGCACCCCGATTTGTTCTTCTAAGTCGATATCCACTGCACCCCAACGCAGTTCCTTTGTGATAAGTAGTGATATGTAAGATCCTGGGTTAATTTTACAGTTCTACTATTCAACTCTTAGCTGGAAGTAAATAAGATTAATTCATAACTTTCCCAAGTCTATTTGTGTGTAAGTGAATGCAACAAATTTAACTGGAATTCAAACTGAGCTCCCCGATTATCACTCTGGATAAATATACTCTTCAGAAATTGAAATGCAGTCGTCTATATTTTTGAAGCTCATTCATCTTTTGACTATACTCATTCTCACTCTTCTCACTCTCCTCTTTTCCTTTCAATAACTACAGTAATCTTCGTACTACTGGCACTGTCTCCTTGCAATTGATGAAATAATCTCTATATATAAAAGGCAATCTGTCAGTCTGTGTGTGACTTTTCCCTATGCACGCCTACATTTTTAAGCTACGCCATTCAAACCTTCTAGGGACACATATCAACTGGGAAGCCAGCTGGACACATAATTTTTTAGTTTAATTTCATCAATTTTTATCTTTCTCACTTTTTGACCAATGGTGCAGATTGTTTACATTTGCTCCGTAAAATATCTAAGATCTAAGATCGTTGCTAAATTACGTCACAGAAATCAAATCACATGTGTCAAACGCGACTAAAAAAATTTTTTATTAAGAAAAAATAACCTTTATATTTAATTTTTATTCCGACGTTTAAAAATTCATTTATTCAACAAAAAATGTTAATATTTTCCCCGTAATTTTGAAACAAAACCCCCATGCCACTTAGAAGGAGACAAAAGTATGACCGGCATTAAAACTACACTTTATACTCCGTTCGAATAGTACAGCAATATGCATTGAATGCTTTCTTCTTAACGCTGAAAATGGTTACTATCAGCCTCAGCTCTCCTTTCCAACTTTCAATAAATTATTTCCATCTACTCCTCTCATTGGAAGCTTCTTCTACTACTAAAATGTTCTGAGTTGCACGGGCAACGCCGGGTTGTGATGCTAGTTAACTATATAACCCCACCACAAATGCTTTCTGGCATTCTTTTCGATTATGGAATTTTTACACCGGGGATAAGCGAATATATGAATCAATAAAATTCGCGGTTTTGAGTAGTCAGTAAGGGATCCTTGATGTTTTACATGAACAGGTGATTTACATAAACCCTAACCCTTATCTCCGTATCGAATCTAGAAAACAACTTCCACCCTACAACTCGAAACACGCCATTATTACCTCATCTGACTAGTGAATATTTTAAAAACAAATCCCAAATATAAAATCATCTTAACATATTGGTCTTTTTATTATTTTTTCACTTTGTACTTTATACCGAATATCTGTGAACTATATGCTGCCTAATCACTTGCTGTTTCGAGAACTTCCGTCTTATCACTTACGTTAAAGAAACGAACACATCTCTTAATCTGAACAACCGAATCTTTAATAAATTTGGCCAATGGAAATACACAGCAGTGCATTGAACAATCAAATGTTAGGCAAATAATATTCGTGCCAGGCTCCAGTACCGACGACCTATTTTGCAAGATTACCCGACATAAAGAGCAATATTCGAACATTTTCCGTAGCGATCGAAAGAAAACGTCGTCTCCCGCAGTCTAAAATTAATTACACATTACGATTGAAGGGTTTCTGTTACAGTAAATAACCATAACACAGGCACTTATTTTCAATCTCACTATCGCTTCTCTGAAAATAAATAAAATAAAAATAAATGCTTCCAAGTCAGGCATGATTTTATCACTATTTCCGGTTCCGCCACGATTATATTTTCGTAATCAGTTTCCTTTTTACTGGATGAGAATGTAAAATGCCGCATATTGTTTTCTTTTTTCCCTTGTCAGCGAGGCTTATAATACGCTGACTACAGATAGAAATATAGGCATGAAACTATTTATTTACACACACAAACACACACACACGTTCTTTTTTTCTCTCTCTCTCTGTATATATACTTGCGTGTTTGTGAGTGCTTGTGCGTGTATATGTGCGTGTGTTTATATCTATATATATCCTAATAAAAAAAAAGCGGCCAGGTATTTAGTGGAATCGTGCAAAATCATTTTTGTGATAATAACGATTTATATGTGTATGTAGAGAAAGACAAACTCGTGAGTCAGTATCGGCTCAGTACATTAAAGAAACACTAGCGAGGTAGCGTAGGCTCAGTTCATTAGAGAAAACACTAGTGTTGTAGCGCCGACTCAGTTCATTAGAGAAACACTAGCGAGGTAGCGCCGGTTCAGTTCATGAGAGAAAAAATCGTAAGTCAGTGTCAGCTCAATTCATTAGAGAAACACTAGCGAGGTAGCGCCGGCTCAGTTCATTAGAGAAAACACTAGCGAGGTAGCGCCGGCTCAGTTCATTAGAGAGAAAATCGTAAGTCAGTGTTGGCTCAGTTGATTACAGAAACACTAGCGAGGTGGCGCCGGATCAGTTCATTAGAGAGACAATAGCGAGGTAGCGCCGGCTCAGTTCATTAGAGAAACAATAAGGAGGTAGCGCCGGTTCAGTTCATTAGAGAGAAAATCA
>JBBBDQ010000649.1:382500-415000 GCA_037127315.1 Ascarosepion bandense | reverse complement strand
TTTTCTATTTTCTATTAAACAAGTTATTTTGAAACTACTCATTATTCTATTATTTTTGGATATGACTGTCTTTTTTCTTATTCCCACCTCTAAAATTGATAAATCTAATGTTAATTCGAAAGACACACTTTGGGAATAAATACAAGCTGCTTGGCAGGAGATACCATTAGATACATTGTAAAGCTTGTGATGTCAATGCCTGACAGGATGAAGGCTGTGATCAAAGCAAAATGATATTATACTAAATATTTAATTTATTTTGTAACAAGTAGTTTTTTTTCTGGTTAATTCATTTGTTGAATAAATAAAATAAAATTACTTTAATTAAATTGTTCATTTTCTGTCAGTATGCATCATAAAAGTTAAAATAGTTCTTGTCCGAAAGATTTAGCACAATACTGTATGTATATATATATATATATATATATATATATATAATCGATTCAGTGTTTTTTTTTTATTTCTGATATATATAAAGATACAGAGAGAGCGAGAGAGAGAGAGAGAGAGAGAGAGAGAGAGATGTAGTGAGTGCAATGTGAATTGAGAGATAAACGTATATTTGTGTATAACTATTCCCATTCTGTTCATTTATACCAACGATTAACATATTTACAAATCTTGACGTCATAACATAATATTCGCCATTTATTTGTAACTTCCTGTTTTTTTCCCTCTGACATGATTGCGTTGGTTTTCATTTGATATTCTTAACCATCTCTTTGATACTTATTTGCAAATAATTGGATAAATACATAACTCTATAATTTTCTCCATTTTCTTGCTTTTTTTTCTTTTTACTTTACATTTTTTTTCTCACTGTAATATTAACTTTACTGAAAGATATGGCAGTTACCAAAGATGAACGTTTGCATTTTGATAAAAAAATAAGAATATATATATATATATAACCAGGGATTGTTGCGATGTTGCATAGTATCTATATGAGATTACATAAATGAAAGCTGAATTGGTATTCACCGTTTCTAAGGCTTCGAATTGGTTGCTTCCTTTGAAATTTTTTTGCTCGTTTGTTTTTCTCTTTCACTGATGATAACGATAGACTTTTGTCTGTATATGGCTTTTATGGATACAACGCTGATAAAACTACAATGGCGGACATAGAGGATTGTTTTTTCTTCATTCCGTTGTTTAGTAATTTCAACTCTCATAAGAAGGACGCCGATATTTAGTTAGGTTTTTTCTTTACTTTTTTATGTAGAGCTATCTTTCTAATAATGTGAAGAAATGTGATAATAATAATAATTCGTAATGCAATTAAGGAAAAGGAAATCATATATTCTTATAGAAGATATTTGCAATTCTATCTATCTATCTATCTATCTATCTATCTATCTATCTATCGATCTATCTATCTATTTCAGTCTTGATTATCTATCTATCTATCTATCTATCTATTTCAGTCTTGATTATCTATCTATCTATCTATCTATCTATCTATCTATTTCAGTCTTGATTATCTATCTATCTATCTATCTATCTCAGTCTATTCATATCTATCTATCTATCTATCTATCTATTTCAGTCTTGATTATCTATCTATCGCAGTCTATTCATATCTATCTATCTATCTATCTATCTATCTATCTATCTATCTATCTATCTATCTCAGTCTTGATTATCTATCTATCTATCTATCTATCTATCTATCTATCTATCTATTTCAGTCTTGATTATCTATCTATCTATCTATCTATCTATCTATCTATCTATCTATCTATCTATTTCAGTCTTGATTATCTATCTATCTATCTCATCTAGTCTATTCATATCTATCTATCTATCTATCTATCTATCTATCTATCTATTTCAGTCTTGATTATCTATCTATCTATCTATCTATCTATCTATCTATCTATCTATCTATCTATATTTCAGTCTTGATTATCTATCTATCTATCTATCTCAGTCTATTCATATCATATCTATCTATCTATCTATCTATCTATCTATCTATCTATCGATCTCAGTCTTGATTATCTATCTATCTATCTATCTATCTATCTATCTATCTATCTATCTATCTATCTATTTCAGTCTTGATTATCTATCTATCTCAGATCTATTCATATCTATCTATCTATCTATCTATCTATCTATCTATCTATCTATCTCAGTCTTGATTATCAATCTATCTATCTATCTATCTATCTATCTATCTCAGTCTTGATTATCTATCTATCTATCTATCTATCTATCTATCTATCTATCTATCTATCTATCTATCTATTTCAGTCTTGATTATCTATCTATCTATCTATCTATCTATCTATCTATCTATCTATCTATTTCAGTCTTGATTATCTAGCTATCTATCTCAGTCTATTCATATCTATCTATCTATCTATCTATCTATCTATCTATCTATCTATCTATCTATCTATCTATCTATCTATCTCAGTCTTGATTATCTATCTATCTATCTATCTATCTATCTATCTATCTATCTATCTCAGTCTGTTCTTTATCTATCTATCTATCTATCTATCTATCTATCTATCTATCTAGTCCAGTCCAGACCAGTCCAGTCCAGTCCCGTCCCTTAAACCTATCTATCTATCTATCTATCTATCTATCTATCTATCTATCTATCTATCTATCTATCTCAATTAGTTTATTATCTATCTAACTATAACCATCTTAAATAACGTTTGAGTAATAATATTGATATCTATATCAATTTATTGATAAAACCCAAAGACATAAAGCATTCTTATATGTTATGAGCCTGCATCACCGGTCACATAATTACTGCTAGAATCCACCCATCATGGCTCTTTTCGATAGTTAAAATCTTCTAACGATTTCTAATTTTTTCCGCCTGAAAAAATCCTGCACATATATAAATCTACCATCCGCCCATGAATAAAATACTGCTGCCATATCTGGTCGGGTGCTCCTTCTATCCATCTAGGTGTCCTTGACAAGATCCAACGGATAACCTGCAATGTGATAGATCCCGCCTTGGCAGCTCGTATACAGTCACTTTCTCACAGGCGCATTGTGGCTTCCCTGTGTCTCTTCTACAAATACTTTCACGGCTTCTGTTCCGATGATCTTAGCTCAATGGTGCCCCCTATATATAAATTTACTCGAGCCACAAGATTAGCAACTAGGTCCCACCCTTTTACTGTGAAACCAATAAACTGTAAACGCAAATTCTACTCCAGCAGCGTTTTTTCTCGCACTTCCCGTCTGTGGAATTCCCTTCCGCATACTTGCTTTCCCGACAGTTATAATCTCCAAGAATCTAAAGTCAATAGTCATCTCCTGTCTCACTAATCTGCATCCTCCCTCTCATGCACCTTTCACTGTCCACTCCACTCTCATCAGTATTCTCATACTTCTCTTACCCACTTCCTGACACCCCCTATAACCTGCCACTCTTTCTCATAACTTTCCTCCTATGTAAGCCCCTGCAAAACAGTGGCAGTAAAATGCCTTGCTTAGGGCAATATAATGATCAAAAAATAAAAAAAAATTGTTTTGTTGCCCAATTTTACAATTGCAAGGGCAACATTCACACACACACACACACACACACACATATATATATATATACATATTGATTGATTGTTTAATTATTTTCTGGTCATAATAAGGTTAGATCAGTACACATTTGTATTAAAAAGGGTTCAATACAATTAGAACTTTTGAAAAGTTATATATATATATATATATATATATATAGCAGATTGAAAAATATCCATGACGAATGAGGACTAAAGTGTGAAGCTTTCATGAAACATCAATGTTGACATGATCCTGCTGTATTAGCCCTCTCTCTCTCTCTTTCACACACACACACACACACACACACATATATATATATATATATATATATATATATATATATATATATAAAAGAGATAATAACTATACTCGTCTCGACAAACCTTCCACGGATCTACGGAGAAAGAAAAAATGCTTTTAAAACAAGAAAGAGCCAAGTACATGAACATGAGTCAAAAGAGTTCGGACCGAGTCAGCACGTAACCCAAAGAAAAAACCCCGAGATGATCAATCAACCAACAAAAATGCGCACAATACTTAGGTAGAACGGAATAAAAAAGAATACCTAGAGAGCCAGACAACCTACCGAGTTTTCACCTAAACAGATCGTCAGGGAAATCCAGCTATTCCTGATGATCCGTTTAGGTGAAACCTAGGTAGGTTGTCTGGCTCTATAGGTATTCTTTAAATATATATATATATATATATATTGATTTTCGATCTCGACCAGAAACAAGCAGATGTATAGCACACTGATAACCTGTGATACAGCGAAACAGCCTTGTATGTGGCTCACAAAAAATATATGATTAGGAGAACACATCTTTTTTTTAATACGGCCGATAACTAATTAATTTTTTATTAAGTTTTTTCAGCATCTGAACATGTGCGTTGTGGTGCAATAAATATTAGCTCGGAACGAGAAATCGGGGAGCCGACTTCGAAATCCAGTTGAATTCCTTGTATTCACTTACGCGCAAATACCATTGGGAAAGCCATTAATCCGTCACTTCCCTCCAGTTATGGGTTAAATAACAGAACAGATTGGCTTCTATAGCCTTGGATGGCAACCAGTCTTCCACAGAAAGTAATTGCAACCTACTGCGGGATAATCTTCAGCCAAGTCAGTCAAGTCTCTTTCGAGACATGATCGCCTAAGGATGGATCACTTACGGCACTGACTAACTGAATATTTTTCTGATTTGTTGGATTTAAGGAATTTTAAAATTGTCCATATTTGTTTTATTTTCCCTCGTTTAATTCTTTGTAAGAAAAGTTTGTAGATTAGTTTCATTCACGAATTTTGTAAAGAGATATTTTATAGTTTTATATGTGTTACTGGTAGTTTGTAAAAGTAAGATGCAGATATTTTGTCAAAAAATCAATTGCTAGTAACATTTTCTTTTTTTCTATAATGGTGATATTTTTTAGTTTCACAGTGTTTTGCCCCAGTTTTTGGGTTAAGTTCTTGCCTAAACTGAACCAGGAAAGGGGCTGTCACCCCGGATCAGGGTGGACTTGGAAACAAAACCAATTAAAGAGGTCGTTTCACGCTCATCACCTCCCCCCACCAATCAGACGCCTTGCTGCCGGATGTAGCTTATCATTAAGCCCCAGACCGAAGTGATTTTTTATCTGATTCAAGCTTTCTTATCAAATAGAATCTTCATAGGTACACTATACTTGGATCTCCGTTATTCTGTTTATTTTATCTTTAAAATCTTTTTACTCCAAGAAAGGCAGGATCGCCACAAATATTCATGGGCAAAAGAAAAACAGGGTGCAGGAAATATCGGAGAAAGGATTAAAGATGGATGTTATTCAAGAAGACAGAAGATAGCAATTGACAATGCGTTTGAACTTTTGGAGATTGTAGCTATTGGATAACAAATAAACAAGAATTCCACAGACGGGATGTTCGAGAAAATAAACTGTTAGAGTATAATTGTCAAAGACAAATATTTGCGATAGACATTACTCCAAAGAAGTGTGCAAAAATTGTAACGATGCACGAATACACTGGCAAGCCTCAGAGAGAGATCGCGGATATTGTTAGTGTCAGCCTTTCAATTTTCAGTCGTAACATCAAGAGAAGAAAAGCTATTCTGTGTTTAGAAGCTTTAGCCTTAACCAACATCATAAAATTAAAAAAAGATATATACTCTTTTGTTAATTTACACATATCCTGTCCTTTTTCACTCGACTTGTACTTTTACACCAAATTTTTCAAACGCTTCAATATCACCATTGCTCAAACGACTGTGTTGATAATTAACAATTGGTTGTCTAAACTTTCATTATATATATAGATGAACGTTAATAGTTGCAAGTTTTCTGAATATATGACAGATGTATTTGTTGTCGCTTAAAACTTTTCTCGTACAAGAAAGGATTATTTTCTGAGTGATATTTTTTGTCTTCTGATCTTTATAAACAAACTGATATAATTGCATAATTCTAATCTTTTTTCCATCTTTTTTTAGGTAAGTACCATTAACAAAGCCATCGACAAAGAAAGAACAACGAAATTATATATATATATATATATATATATATACACAAGTTTTATGATATTCCACCGACAAGGTTTGTTTTTTTCCGACTTTCTATTATCTTTTTCATATTTCCGGACAAGGTTTACTACAGGATGAAGCGAACGTATCTTACGATAGGAGTAAATGAATTAATCATGTTTTAAATATCTAATTTGATTTGAAAGGTCCTGTTGTGTGGCAACCAAGGTCAACAGATTTCAAACCCTTGAAGTTCTTTTTTATAATATCATTTGAAATCAGTTTTTTATCAGACGCTCTCAATAAAATATTGAGTACCGCAGAGAAATAATTAAATACGAATGCAGTAAACGGTAGAGGATCGTGTTAATGAATCCTGCAGGCACGGAACTGAAATGTGCTTCTTTCGAAAAAAGTGGAGGTCATTTTGAACAGCACATGTACTTAAATAAATAGAAAATAAATTTGTAAATGCCAATTAAAAGTAGGGGTGCCCAAATTTATAATCAAAGGCCGGGATACGAAAATCAAGCAGGTACAGAAATTGAAATACATGGTAATTGTTTTATCAGAGGATAGAAAGTGCAATACGGATATCCGAAGGTGTATTGGCGAAGGGGTATTGGCGTGATCAAGGATGCATTCCAAAAGCCAAGTAGAGTATTAAGGGACAGGAAAATTTCACTGGAAACAAAGAAGAGAGTACTGGATTGTTATTTGCTGACTGTCCTTTAATATGGTAGTGAATACTGGACAATCTCATCAAAGATGAAGAAAATACCTGAAGCAACCACATTGTAGTTCTACAGAAGGATGCTGAGAATACCCTGGACGGAATACAAGATCAACGATGAGGTTTGGAGAGGATAGACACGAAGAGAAAACTGATTCTTAATATCAGGAAACGATAGCTGATGTGTTTTTGGAAATATAATGTGAAAAATGTGCGTTGTGTTGCAGTGGATATCGGCTCGGAACGAGAAATCAAGGATCCGAGTTTGAATTTCAATTGTATTCCTTGCATTCACTTACGCACAGATAACCTTGGGAGAGGTATTAATCCGTTTCTTCCCTTCAGTTATGGGTTAAATAATAGAACAGATCTGATTTTATAGCCTTGGTTGTCTACCAGTTTAGCGCAGAAAGCAACCTACTGTGGGATAATCTTCTACCCAGTCAGTCATGTCTCTTTCGAGAAATGATCGCCCAAATCGTGTAACACGTATGGCACTTAACTGACTGAATGAGATAATAGAGTTTCGAGATCTTGATGCTCACGGGACAAATAGAGGAGAAGAGAGACAAGGGAAAGCAACGTATGATATACTTGATAATCTTGAGCAGACGTATGGGGGTGCAGTAATTGTGTGGGATAACAGGAGAAGGGTTACTAAGAGTGACAAGGAGTAGAGCGATGCGGAACAGCGTGATCGCCTACGTCCTGAAGGAATACGGCATATAGAAAAAAAATTAAATAATTTTTTCATGTAATTATATTTTTAATAAATTATTGCTATGGCACGCCATTTTTACCTCACCCTCTATATCGGGATTCAAGTTCTGAATCAATTGTCCAAGGTTCATGCTTTTAATTTCTTGTGATATTGAAGTACTTGAGACAATCATAATCGTTGTCAACATCGGATGATATCAGCAGGTTTGATTTGACTATATTTAAATTGCTCGAATTAGAATTCGAAATCAGTTGAAAATGACGTCATTAATGGAAACTCGTGTACGGTTTAATGGAATTTCGTATTCAAGAATTTAATTTCTTCATTGCTGATTGCTTCCTTTATGACGATGATGATGATAAAAGTCGCCGACAACGTGCGGGTTCATCACATAAATCTTCTATTTTCGTTAAAACCTGCCCCAGTCGTTCATCCCCTTTTCGCCAGTTGGCTTTGCAAGAGTTGATTGTTGCTGAAGGAAAATCACTGTAGAAGATAGTGCCGGTGGCGTGACTTTGTTTATGGTGGATCTCAACTTGACAAGAAGTGACCACACACTTTATTTCACAACCTTTCCTCTGCGGCTCATATGGACTGAGAAAGGCAGAATAGTTATGAAACGGCAACGACCTCCGTTATTTGTGTTATAATTTCGAAAGGCGCCTTTAGCTGCAGGTCCGTCATGCGCAGCCCTCTTCATTCAGTCGTTCATCCATTGAAATATGTTGTTATCGTCACCTGCTTGTTCCATCGTTGTGGACTTTGTGGTTGGTCGCGTTTATTCTGAGAACTCGTCATCGACCTTACCGCTAACAAAAGTTTAGCACTATTGGTGGAATCGCTCTAAGCAGAAGACTGTATATCAAATATCTATACGAGTTTCTTTTTAATACATATTTCAATATACATTCTTCTAGAAATGTGAGATTTTCTTTTAATGATTCCTATATTATTTAGGATAGCTATTAAATATTTTCTTGGCTGTTTGTGATAGGCTATAGGTGCAAATTTGCTCAAAATAACAACAAGAAGAGGGTTTGGTGCATATATATATATATTTTCATATAGATAGGTGTAAGTTTGTGACCCTGGGTTTCACGCTGTTGCGATCGTCAGACAAACTGAGTAATTGTTTTAAAAATTGGCTATGTACAGAGCTGCGTATATTGGTTTATTTTTGTGGATTTTTTGGGAAAATAGAAGGAAAATTCCTCCCAATTGTCATCCTATTTTCACAAAAAACCCACAAAAATACACCAATATGCGCAGCTCTGCATATAGCCAATTTTTAAAAGATTAATCAGTTTGTCTAACGATCGCAAAAGCGTGAAACCCAGGGTCACAAACTCACAACTAATTATATGAATATGTCAGCTATATCAATGATAATGAGCGCTTTCAAATAAGTACCACGCGTATGTAATATATAATATAATATAATATGTAAGAAATTGCATATATATATATATATATATATATATATATATATATATATATATATATAGTGTATCGAGGAAGCAGATAATTTTCTAAACATATACTGTTAAATATAAGAGAAAATGAATGTCTATTGTGTTTAATCATGAGCCGTTATAAGCATCGTATTTTGTCTTTAATTTCAGGTGAAAATAAAGACAAAACTTTCCAACATTTAAATAAATTTTATTAAGTTGGTTCTAATCTTTTGGCTCACATGAATAGACATTTGTAACGGTAATTTACAAAAAAATTTTCGCTCGTTTAAAAAGAACCCCAAAGATATAAAAAAAAAGAATAAAGAAAAATGAAAAAGCGGACGATTGATAAATTGAAAGAAGAGAAAAAAAAAGAAAGAGAATAGAATGAAATAAAAAGAACATGAACAATATACAGAAAATAAATGTCAAGTCTCGACATAGCGTCGATAACGAGTCGTCTGCTTTCTTAGAAAAACATGACGTGGAAAATTTAACATTAAAATTTTGGTTCAAATATGATGGCATATATTTGCGGTAAAGAAATAATTTGTACATCATAATTTTAAAACAAATAGAAAAAGTAACTGCTATTAATATTATTTTTAAAATTCATATTATTTTAAATATTCAGTTAAAATAATGAAAATTAATGAAAAATAAAAATTATAGTTAAATATAGGAAAAAGAAAAAGAAAGACAAACGTAAATAACCTAAAAAAAAGAGAAAAAGTAAATAAAATTTATTTACTTTTGATTTCGTCTCTATCCAAATTTAACTGGATAATATACCATGTGTTCTACGTTATATATATATATATATATATATATATATATATATATATATATACACACACATTTCACATACATATATATTTATATATATATATATATATATATATATATATATATATATATAATATTAGTAATAATTACTAATAGAAATATATTCCATGATTAGATATGTTCTTTAAAAATACGTAAGTAGAGCATAAATTTATGCTAAATATTATTATTATTATGAAATACAGTAACTGGATGGTTATAAAGTTTCAGTGTTCAAGCACCATCATCAGGCAGTAAAATGTTTTACTACCTGATGATGGTGTGTATATATATATATATATATATATATATATATATATATATGCTAAAATTATAAGATAAAGTGATGAATATCAGATATACAGTGTATGTAAATATAAAAATGATAATCAAAGCCAGCGCTCAGAGGCGACAGAAAGTTTCATGCTAGAGGCAATGATCAGGCTACCAGATGATTGCTCCTGGAATGAAACAATCTGTCGCCTCTGATTTTTGACTTCAATTTTATATGTATATATATATATATATATATATATATATATATATATATATATATATACATATTCCATTTGTAAACGAGTAAGTTTCTACAATATAATTGTACTGAACAATTTTTTATACATGTGCATTGTTTTATTATTATTATGACCAGAAGCTAAGTAATTAAACAATCAATCAAGCAATCAATATATATATATATATATATATATATATATAATTGCATTATATAAGATATATATATGTATAACGTATAACGTATATATATATTTAAATTTCATTATATTGTATATATTCATATATTTTATCATATATGTATATATATACATTTAGAATTGTATTATATAATATATATATATATATATATATATGTGTGTGTGTGTAATGTATATATTTAAATTTCATTATATTATATATATTTTAATAACTTATCATATATGTATATATAAATTTAGAATTTTATTATATAATATACATACATACATACATACATATATATATATATATATATATATATATATATATATTTTTTTATGCAGCTCTCTATTAAGCATCTCAGAGACCCATCTCGGCCCTTCATTTGTATGGTTGATGGTAACTTCCGCGTTATTGACTCGTTTCGCCTACCGGGTCTAAAGTTCTTTGATGATATGATATGGAATAACTAATGCAATTATTTTATTTTCAGGAACTTTTCTTGTGTCATTTAAATTTGTAAACAATGTTGATCCCTTGTAATTTTGATTTTGGGGTGTGTGTTGCTATTTCGCTGATAAGATTTGCTGTTTTAATTTATTTGTGATTAATTTAATTTTCTTCTTCATGTTGACTGTATTTATCAATCATATTTGTAAGAGAAAATTCGGCTTACTATAATTAACATATATTGGGCTTTTGTAGATCTTTGCATGTTTATTTGTGTGTATTTATGTGTGTGTGTGTGTGTGTGTGTGTGTGTGTGTGTGTGTGTGTGTGTGTGTGTGTGTGTGTGTCTCATTGAAACAAAATTCACAAGGTAGTGTTGAATATTTCAATTTTTTTCTTGCACGCATTCATTGTGTAAGAATTTGGGTTTGAGCGTTTTGGATTAAAAAGTAGCCTCTATCAAGAATATATGTATTTTGTTATTGTTGTTGTTGGTCTCTCTTATCCAAATTCTTCATTCCGAGCACGGAGAGCTCTTTGTGGCCCTGTTCATAAATTATATTGAGATTCGTTTTTTTACTTTTAATTTATATTTCTGTTACCTCTTCTCTTTTCTCCATTTGTGAAAATATTGTCTGTCTTTCACTGGCATGTAAGATGGCCAATCTTCGACTATAGCTCATCACGCATTTCTTTGTATATACCGACATTTTCTTGTTTCTTAAAACATTATTTAGTGTTTTGGAAGGCATCGTTTGCTGTTCCGAATCGCCTTTGGATATAGATGTTGCGTTTTCCTTCTTCTGTTAAAAGCACTTCCGAGAAATTTACATTTTGCACTTGATTGCTTTCCTTGTCTCCTGTTCATAGTTCGCATATTGGGTTGTTTGAAGTCTCATATCGTTGCAAAGTTCGAGGAAATTGGTATCAAAAGCCGCGGGTGTGAGTGCTACTGTATGTCTGATGATCTGCAATTGCATATTGATCACGCGAGAGGGCGCTTTGAACATTGCAAGCAAAACAGGTTTATAGAAATTGTGAATAGTATTCACCAAAATAAATGTTTACATGAACATGTCTTTCATTTCTCTTATTTCTATTGTAATACAAAAGACCAACAATCACTCAATTGGCAGACGAAAAACAGAAATTGGGGGCTACTGTTAACTCAATATATACATATATTTTCAAAGATAAAATGATTGGGATGTTGGTATGTAAAATTTATTGTTAGCGGATGCTTTTAGTTTTGAGATTCATATATTCTTTCATGTGGATGTTTCTGTCAATGAATTAGAATAACATTGAAGATGCGAGTAATAAGAAATTTGATGAAAGAAAGAAATATCTAATCTAAACTTATTTATAAAAGGAACTTTGTTTATGTGTGTGTGTGCGTCCGTTACCTATAGATTCCGAAACGGCTGAACCAATTTTCTTGAAAATTTACACAGTTGTACTATAAGCGTCTGCGAGTGTTCTAAACTAGGTTTTGTGTCGAGGTACCCCCGATAAATATCAAAAATCGATAATGGAAAAATCGGGTTATAGAAGGAGTGGTCCGATTTTAATCAAATATGACAAAGACATAACAAACGATATTCAGAAGTTTCAAGTTTGCAGTTCTTACAATAGTGCAGAAAATCGATAATATATATATAAAAGTCAAGATGTTTGTGTGTGTGTCTGTTTATCTGCCTGTATGTTCGTATTTTTCCAGGCCTTTTATTTTAGTTTTTGCTTCGGGTTTCGCTCTAAGTAGGTATAATTGTAGTTCTTAGTCTCAGCCATGATACCATTTACCCAGAGGAATTATTTAGCCTTCAAAATTCAGTTTACGACGAAAAAACTTATTTGATATCGATACCAGGAAATCAAAATTTGACTTACATCCATTCAATTCTCTGTCAGTCTACGGTTTCGCTTCAACTGGAAACAATTATTGCTTTTTAGTCTTTCGTGCCAACGTACAAAGAGTCTGAGCTCCAGGACCATGGATTAGTTTTAAAGCTTTCATTACACCCGAGCAACGCCGGGCTATACTGCTAGTATTATTATAAATATCATACACGGCGTATGTGTCGATTTCGACATTCTGAGTTAAGAATTTTTGCCGATTTTTAATGCATAAATTTGGATCCATTTTTTACGGTTGAGTCAACAGTTAAAAGATATAGAACAACAAATTTACACAATGAACATTTTCAGAGAAATAAGAAGCCCCATAAGAAAAACCAGGCTAGTCTCCAGCATATGGAGTTTATATTTAATTATTTCACAGATAAAGGGGTAGGATATTGATGGCAATCAAGTAGCTTGCTGAAATTAATATGGCCGGGGCACTAAAAAAATAATGTCATCAGAATAATTACTATAAAGTTAAATGTGGTACAAGGCCAAAATTATGCGGTACACAGTGAGGATAGTACTCAATACTCAGCTGTAATAAGGTCTATCGAGACATAGTTTATGATTAATGAATTGGTTTGGTTGTTTTGCTTTTTATGGAAAATCAACCTTGGCGGGGTATTTATTGCTGGTAATACCTTTATCTTTCAACAATTTATTGTTGTTCCTTTTTCAACAGTGGGTTAAAGAGAAAGGGCAAGAGAAGGATGTGAATACAGGAGTGAAGACAGTTGAAAAGGTAGAGAGAGAGGAAAAGAACAAGATACACGGGTAATGTAGAAAGGACTGGAGTCAAGTGGATAAGAGATGGGAAATGGCATTGCATTAAAATTCCTGGAGGTTATAGCAGTCAGAAAAGCAAGATTATGGAAGGGAGGTCCACACGCGGGAAGTGCGAGAAAAGAAGCTGATGATGTAGAATTGTCGCCTGCATTTGTTTGATCTAACTATAAATGTGGGAGACCTTGTTGCGAGTCTGGTTGCCCGAGTAAACTCTTGTCGAATGGGCACCAGTGACTTAAGTTTGTCAGAGCAGAAGCCATGAAAATATTTATAGAAGAGACAGAGGGAAGCCACATCCCACCGGTGAGAAAGTGGTTGGGGTCGAGCTGCCAATCACATAACAAATTCTACTTTGGTTGGTTGGTTGTTTTGTATTTATGGCCTATCAACCTCGGCGGTTCATTTATTGCTAACTGCATTTTATTTATTTATTGCTGGTAATACCTTTTTCTTTCAACAATTTATTGTTGTTTATATAAGTTGTTGTGTCTAGTAATAATTTTTTATCTTCGAGTATCAAGATTCATTGAGATTTGTTTTTAAGGGTAGGGTCCCCAAATTCTACCCTTGTTATTTAACCCATAACTGGAGGGAATGGACTAGTTAATACCTTTCCCCAGTGTACCAGTGCTTAAGTGAATGCAGGGTATTCAACTGGAATTCGAACTCAGCTCACCGATTTCTCTTTCCGAGTCGATATCCACTGCAACACAACGCACATCCGTCACTAAACGCTTACAGCACCTGTAAAAAAAACTTTTTGAATAAAAAGACGTTACCAACAAAACTTCTGGAATAAAAAACGTTACCAACAAAACTTTTTTGAATAAAAAAACGTTAAAACAAAACTTTAAGCAGATGAAGAAGGCAGGTAGCGTACAACGGTCGAAACGTCGTAAACATGGCAATAAAGCTGAGGAGAGCAGTCCAAAAAATCTAAATTGCATCATTTTAACTTGTTTTTGGTGTCAAGAACCCGTCCTCAAATTTGTAAATTATTTTTAGATTTTATCTTTTATTATACATTTGAACTTAACGCGAAACTAAGAATTTTATGAGATATGTTTATATAGAATGTTCTCCTTGTTTTGACGTGAGGAACCCGTCCCCAAAGTGAGTAAAAGTCATTTTGAGATTTTTTGTCTACATCAGACCTCAAGTGGAATAACTATATAAAATCCATAGCTAAATCCGCTACTAAGAAAGTCGGTTCTCTGTGTAGGGCTAGGAAGTTTTTCCCGTCCGAAACAATCCTGCACATATACAAATCTACAATCCGCCCGTGCATTGAATATTGCTGCCATATCTTGTCGGATGCTCCTAATATCCACCTCGGTGTCCTCGACCAAATCCAACGGAGAATCTGTAATGTGATCGATCCCGACTTGGCAGCTAGGATACAGTCGCTTTCTCACCGACAAAATGTGGCTTCCCTGTGTCTCTTCTACAAATACTTTCACGGCTTCTGCTCCGATGAAATTTGATCACTGGTACCCCCTATATATGTATTTTCTCGAGCCACAAGATTAGTAACTAGGTCCCACCCTTTTACAGTGAAACCAATTGTAAACGCAAATTCTACTCCAATAGCTTCTTTTCTCGCACTTCCCACCTGTGGAATTCTCTTCCGCATACTTACTTTCCCGACAGCTATAATCTCCAAGAATTTAAATGTAAAGTCAATAGTCATCTCCTGTCTCACTAACTTACATCCTCTCTCTCGTGCTTTTTTACATCCACCCAACTCTCATTAGTACTCTCTTCCCTCTCCTACTCTCTTCCTGACACCCCCTATAACCTGTCACTCTTTCTCATAACTTTCCCCCTATGTAGCCCCCTGCACAATAGTGGCAGTAAAATGACTTGCTTGGGGCGATATAATTATAAAAAAATCTATACTATTATAATGTGGATATAAGTGGGGGATCAATTCTACATTACAATTAATATATGAATTGATCCTTTACTATATGGACACAGTCATCCCTCGATTACCCACTTCCTGACACCCCTTGTAATATGTCACTCTTTCTCATAACTTTCCTCTATGTAACCCCCTGCAAAACAGTGGCAGTAAAATGCCTCACTTTGGGGTGATATGATTATAACAAAAAATATATAAATATATATTATAGTTCAATTAAAGTAATTCCTAATAAAATAGTAAAAAATAGAAACTTTTAAAAATTTATTAGGTATGTTTTTTTTCATCCTTTAAACCACTGGGTTCCGGAGTATGAAAACATATGCAGGAGAAGACATTAAGGAGAAAAACAATATATCTACAGGAATAAAGAACACAAAATATAAATGTTGACATTGTATTTACATTTTTTAATAACTAAGTTGATTGGCAAGCTAAATGTCGGAAGAAGAAGGTATTAAAATAAAACTGATGTCTACATCTATCTATTTTATCTGTAATATGAGGAGATCTCTTATATGGATGTCGATCATGCTCTTTAGATTTATCTTGTGCCAAATATAACCAAATTCCCTACCACCGAGGATTATCAGAATCATCAGAATGTTGATGGTTGGAGGAACAAAGTTTTGCATGTTAAAGTAGAATTTTATTAATTTTATTAATTTTATTAATTTTATTAACAGAACAACAATATGGATTTGTAAGAAGTGAAAATACTATGTAAATGTTCAAAGAGAAGTGTAGTTAGGTGAATTCAGAGTTCTATTAGTAATTCAGAGTTCTATTAGTAATTCAGAGTTCTATTAGTAATTCAGAGTTCTACTTAGTAATTCAGAGTTCTATTAGTAATTCAGAGTTCTATTAGTAATTCAGAGTTCTATTAGTAATTCAGAGTTCTATTAGTAATTCAGAGTTCTACTAGTAATTCAGAGTTCTATTAGTAATTCAGAGTTCTATTAGTAATTCAGAGTTCTACTAGTAATTCAGAGTTCTATTAGTAATTCAGAGTTCTATTAGTAATTCAGAGTTCTATTAGTAATTCAGAGTTCTACTAGTAATTCAGAGTTCTATTAGTAATTCAGAGTTCTACTTAGTAAGTTCAGAGTTCTATTAGTAATTCAGAGTTCTATTAGTAATTCAGAGTTCTATTAGTAATTCAGAGTTCTATTAGTAATTCAGAGTTCTATTAGTAATTCAGAGTTCTACTAGTAATTCAGAGTTCTACTAGTAATTCAGAGTTCTATTAGTAATTCAGAGTTCTACTAGTAATTCAGAGTTCTATTAGTAATTCAGAAGTTCTATTAGTAATTCAGAGTTCTATTAGTAATTCAGAGTTCTATTAGTAAGTAGCCGAATGTGTTTATGCAGAAGAGATTAACAGTTTTGCAATAAAGTCTGTGTGTTTTTGTTTCAATGGCGGGCGAGAAAGTAAAGAGAAAGCTGAAGCAATAAATGAAAATTGTATTTATCAAAATTAATTTTTAGGTGTCAGTTGAAGTGTCATGTTCTTGTTCTTGTTCTTGTTGACGTCTTCTTTCTTCTTTCTTGACGGCAAGAATGTTCAGTACGAAGAGGTAAAGGAAAATATCACACTAGAAGGAGAGAGAAAACGAATGTGTGTCAGGACGTTCTGTCCGAGTCAGAGGCTTAAAATTTGTTTTTTTCACATCTTTGGCGGTGTCACATCTTTGGCGGTGTCACATCTTTGGCGGTGTCTTGTCTCGCTTCCATCTCAGACTGATTCGGTTTTTATTTATTTTTATAGAAAAAAATCCTTTTTCTTATTGGTTTGTGGATTTCTCAATTTTTGTAAATTGCTTCCTTTCATTGGTTAGAAAATTAATTTAACATGGGATCGCGAAATTCAGCTTCGTCTTTTACTTTCAGTAGAGGGGGTAATCCTTTCAGTAGGGGGTCGAATTCTTGTCTGGTCAAAATTTAGATTTCATACAGGATTGTGAAATTGCTCAAAATGTGAAGACAAAGAGTTATTTTTAATTCCGTATTCACCACACTCACTTCTTTCCTTAAATACATAAGGGGTCAAGGAAATCCTTTCAGTAGGGGAAGTTAAGTTCTTATTGATTTAAATTTAGATTTCATACAAGATTGTGAAATTTGTAAAATGTGAGGCAAGAGTTATTTTTAATTTAAATAATTACTACACTCTATCACTGCTTAAATGCATAAAGGGGGTCAATCCTTTTATTAGGGAGTCAATTCTTATTAGTCAAAATTTAGATTTCATACAGGATTGTGAAAATTTGTAAAAAATGTGAAGACAAGAGTTATTTTTTAATTCCGTATTCACCGCTCCTTCTTTCTTAGAAATACATAAAGGGGGTCAATCCTTTCAGTAGGGGGTCAATTCTTATTAAGTCAAAATTTAGATTTCATACAGGATTGTGAAATTTGTAAAATGTGAAGACAAGAGTTATTTTTAATTCCGTATTCACCACACTCCTTCTTTCCTTAAATACATAAGGGAGTCAATCCTTTCAGTAGGGAGTCAATTCTTATTAGTCAAAATTTAGATTTCATACAGGATTGTGAAATTTGTAAAATGTGAAGACAAGAGTTATTTTTAATTCCGTATTCACCACACTCCTTCTTTCCTTAAATACATAAAGGGAGTCAATCACTTTCAGTAGGGGGTCAATTCTTATTAGTCAAAATTTGAATTTCATACAGGATTGTGAGAAATTTGTAAAATGTTGAAGACAAAGGTTATTTTTAATTCCGTATTCACCACACTCCTTCTTTCATAAATACATAAGAGGTCAATCCTTTCAGTAGAGTCCAATTCTTATTAGTCAAAATTTAGATTTCATACAGGATTGTGAAATTTGTAAAATGAAGACAAGTTCATTTTAATTCCGTATTCACCACACTCCTTCTTTCCTTAAATGCATAAAGGGGGTCAATCCTTTCAGTAGGGGGTCAATTCTTATTGGTCAAAAATTTAGATTTCATACAGGATTGTGAAATTTGTAAAATGTGAAGACAAGAGTTCTTTTTTAATTCCGTATTCACCACACTCTGTCTTTCATAAATACATAAGGGGGTCAATCCTTTCAGTAGGGGTCAATTCTTATTAGTCAAAATTTAGATTTCATACAGGATTGTGAAATTTGTAAAATGTGAAGACAAGGTTATTTTTAATTCCGTATTCACCACACTCCTTTCTTTCCTTAAATACATAAAGGGGGTCAATCCTTTCAGTAGGGGGTCAATTCTTATTAGTCAAAATTTAGATTTCATACAGGATTGTGAAATTTGTAAAATGTGAAGACAAGAGTTATTTTTAATTCCTTATTCACCACACTCCTTCTTTCCTTAAATACATAAAAGGGGGTCAATCCTTTCAGTAGGGGGTCAATTCTTATTAGTCAAAGTGAATTTCATACAGGATTGTGAAATTTGTAAAATGTGAAGACAAGAGTTATTTTTAATTCCCGTATTCTCACACTCCTTCTTTGCCAATACATAAAGGGGGTCAATCCTTTCAGTAAGGGGTCAATTCTTATTAGTCAAAATTTAGATTTCATACAGGATTGTGAAATTTACTTAAAATGTGAAGACAAGAGTTATTTTTTAATTCATGTTCCTTACCTCCTTCTTTCCTTAAATACATAAAGGGGGTCAATCCTTTCAGTAGGGGAGTCAATTCTTATTAGTCAAAATTTAGATTTCATACAGGATTGTGAAATTTGTAAAATGTGAAGACAAGAGTTATTTTTAATTCCGTATTCACGCCACACTCCCCTTCTTTCCTTAAATACATAAAGGGGGTCAATCCTTTCAGTAGGGGGTCAATTCTTATTAGGGTAAATTTAGATTTCATACAGGATTGTGAAATTTGTAAAAATGTGAAGACAAGAGTTATTTTTAATTCCGTATTCACCACACTCCTTCTTTCCTTAAATACATAAGGGGGTCAATCCTTTCAGTAGGGGGTCAATTCTTATTAGTCAAAATTTAGATTTCATACAGGATTGTGAAATTTGTAAAATGTGAAGACAAGAGTTATTTTTAATTCCGTATTCACCACTCCTTCTTTCCTTAAATACATAAAGGGGGTCAATCCTTTCAGTAGGGGTCAATTCTTATTAGTCAAAATTTAGATTTCATACAGGATTGTGAAATTTGTAAAATGTGAAGACAAGAGTTATTTTTAATTCCGTATTCACCACACTCTTCTTTCCTTAAATACATAAAGGAGGTCAATCCTTTCAGTAGGGGGTCAATTCTTATTAGTCAAAATTTAGATTTCATACAGGATTGTGAAATTTGTAAAATGTGAAGACAAGAGTTATTTTTAATTCCGTATTCACCACACTCCTTCTTTCCTTAAATACATAAAGGGGGTCAATCCTTTCGTGGGGGTCAATTCTTATTAGTCAAAATTTAGATTTCATACAGGATTGTGAAATTTGTAGATATGAAGACAAGAGTTATTTTTAATTCCGTATTCACCACCTTCTTTCCTTAAATATAAAGTCTTGGTATGATAAATGAAAATTCATTAGAAAGTATTTATAGTTATTTTTAAAGTACGTAAGACAGATTCTGGTGAAGGAAATTGTCTCGCAGACTGTGAATCAACTTCCTGAAAATATATGTATTTTTGTCATTTATAAGAACATTCATGCTGTTTTAAAAAACGAATCGTTGTTTTACAACAAAATAATAAGTACTCAGTTAACCCAAGTCGTAGCCTTGTCGTTTATTGGAACAGAATCAACGAGGTTATTCGTCACGTGATCGAAAATACCGAAAATGCTCATAGCAACCCTTATATTATTCGGCAAACAACGAATGAATAGTTTTTTTTTAATTCCTTTCAAAGCTGAATTCTTTCAGAAATACTGCCTAGTCTTTTAGATGCGTATGAGGTTTCTAAGCATTTATTGTTCGCCTTTTAACATTTTCAATCTTGACAGTCAGTCCGGATGAAAGCAGTTGAGTATTCTGCTTTACATTGGGCAAATGCAAAATGACGTGTTCAGTCCTCCTTTTCATGTCAGAGATTTTTCGACAGGATTGAGGTCAGGAGAAGATCTGAGCCTCCTCCTAAATCCATCTTTCTGGAAAAAAATCTTATTACCAACTCACAATGGCTCCGAGGATAGCAAAAAAAAAAAAAAATAACTGCAACATTTTTTTCTCGTAAAAAAATCAGTAATTCAAACACCAGATTCACAAATATATATGATGTCTCTATCTTTAAAAAAGTTAGTTTTGTGACTCAACAGACATGTCTGCCTTGTTATTTTTTTTTATTCATTTAATTCTCGAATATGTAGATAATAATTTTTTAAATATAATCATTTCACCACAAACAAGGCAAAAAACTGCTATTGATGCACTAGGGATTACATAAACATTATATATACATAAACATTACACATTCAGTCACGTGTAAAATAGAATTTGTCCTCGTTAATGGCTAAAAATATAACCGAAAGCGTTCGAAGAAATAAAATATTAAGACAAGAAAAATATCATAAAATCACATCAAAACTTAGCCATAACTGTAAATTTTATGAAACCTGCGTAAAAGAGAGATTTTTGCCTAATTACACAATATATATGTGTGTGTCTGTGTGTGTGAGTGTGTGTGTGTGTGTGTGTGCGTGTGTGTGAGTGTGCGTGATTAAAGGTACTTTATGCTAATGTCCCTCAGAGAATAAAACGCGATGACTAAAATGACTTTTCCTTTAGTCTTTATTCATATATTGATTTTGTTTCTGATGAAGGACCGAGGACGGGCCGAAATATCAATATAATAATAAAAATAAACAAATACTGTCCAAAAAATACATTTTTAAACTTACAACTTTTTAGTAGTTTTTATATATATATATATATATATATATATATATATATATGTGTGTGTGTGTGTGTGTGTGTGTGTGTGTGTGTGTGTGGATAACATATATATATATATATATATATATATATATATATATATATATATATATGCCCTGACGATCCGTAGTGTGAAACCGCGGTAGGTTTTGGCTCGCTTGAGATTTTTTTTTTGTGTATATATATATATATATATATATATATATATATATATTGTGTGTGTATATATATATATATATATATATATATACTAGCAGTATAGCCGCCCGACGTTGCTCGGGTGTAATGAAAGCTTTAATACTAATCCATGATCTTGGAGCTCAGACTAAGCCTAAAGAATATTTGTGTGAAGTTTGGTGAGAATCGGATAAAAATTGTGGATTTGTATAAAGGACATACAAACAGATAAACAGACACACACAAAGATCTATAAAAAATATATATAAAAAAAAAACAAGGTACAAGTGACGTTAGAGAAAGTTAAAAAGGGGATGAGATTCAAGATGGCAATTGAAGTTACATTTAAATTCTTGGGGATTGCAGCTATCAGGGAAGAAAGCAAACGGAAAGGAGTTCCACGAACGGAAAGAGCGAGAAAAGAAATCGTACAGTAGAAGAGCTGGTTGAATTTAACTATTTTGACGGTAAAAAAAAGTGGGACCTAGTTGCCAATCTTGTAGCACGCGGAAATAGATGTGGTCGGTAACCAGAAGAAAAAAGCTTGTCAGTGAAGTTGCAATGAAAGCATTTGTAGAAACTATAGCAGGAAACCAAAGTCATTGTCGATTATCTAGCAGATAATCATTTCGATATGGTCGATAACCTCAAGATGAATAGCAGGAGCCCCGACCAGATATGACAACAGTATTCAATGCACAGACGAATGGATGATTTATATATGTGCAAAATAGATTCTGACGAGAAAAGTTTTATGGTCCGACACAGTGACCCAAACTTCCTAGCAGTAGATGCAGCTATGGATTCAATTTAGTCATTCCATTTGAGGTCATTTGAGAGTGTGAGGCCAAGGAGGCGCAGTGCATTAATCTGTAGGAAACTAGAGTCATCTATTCTGATGGTAGGCTGGAAAGATTATTTATGGTGATTAAAAAGGGACAGCTTTGTTTTGAAGCTATTAAAATTAGCAATCCATTTTCTATCCAACTTAATCTTTTTTTCTTTTTTTTTTCATAGTCGTGTCGCCCCAAGCAAGGCATTTTACTGCCACTGTAGTGCAGGGGGTTACATAGGAGGAATGCTATGAGGAGTGAGAGGTTGCAGGGGGTGTAAGAAAGAGAGTAGAAGAGGGAACAGATTTTTGATGAGAGTGGAGTGGACGAAGTAAAAGCATGAGAGAGAGGATGTAAATTAGTGAGACAGGAGATGACTATTGACTTTGCATTTAAATACTTGGAGATTGTAACTGTCAGGAAAGCAAGTATGCGGAAGGGAATTCCACAGGAGGGAAGTGCAATAAAAGAAGCTGGTGGAGTAGAATTTGCGTTTAAAACTTATTGGTTTCACAGTAAAAGGGTTGGACATAGTTGCTAATCTTGTTTCTCAAGAAAATTCCTATATAGTGCGTACCAGTGAGCTAAGTTCATCGAAGCAGAGACCGTGAAAGTATTTGTAGAAGAGACACAGAGAAGCTACATTTTGTCGGTGAGAAAGCGACTCTATCCTAGCTGCCAAGTCGGAATAAAGATTTAATGTCTTTTTGAAGGCAGCAGGCAGGTTTACTATGTCCGCCGTTTAAAATTTGGAGAGAAACAGCCCAAAATTGACATATTTGATCGATCATTCTTCATTGTTTTAAGCATTATCACAAACAATAATGGCGTTTTATAACAGAGAAATATATGTTGGCTTCAACCATATTTGTTTTTTGGGGGGATGCAATATTTCAAAATTAAGTATATTTGCAGCGAGTCCATGTCCTCGTGTGTAAAACGAATTTCATCTCTTTCATTGTTTTTACACAAAGCTTGACCATGTACAAGATCTGGGGACCACTCACGGGTTACGTTAAGTGCTAATTTGTGTGGGTATTAGAGAAAGATAACGGTTAACTCTAGACTTGAACACGTTTAAGATTGCATTGATCGGAAACACATTCTCTAGAGATTCTGTTCGACAGAGCAGCAGTTCGTGGAAGAATTGGTTCGATTCGTGACTTAACACGGACGGAACACGAAGAGAATGTTGGGTGATTTGCTACAATGCAAATGGCGTAACAGATCTTAGCCGTGAAGGTTAAAACGAAGGAATGCCGCTCGATCGAGCAGTTTTTATTGAAGTAACTATAGACCAGTGAGATGCTCGCCACATCTCACCTATGAGATAAAGGAAGACGGGTAGAAAACAATTCTTCTCTAAAAACAACTCAGAGACGCTTTGGAACACAGGAAAGTCAAATATTACACAAAAGTATCTATCTATCTATCTATCTATCTATCTATCTATCTATCTATCTATGTCTTTTCCATATCTATCTATCTATCTATCTATCTATCTATCTATCTATCTATGTCTTTTCCATATCTATCTATCTATCTATCTATCTATCTATATATATATATATATATATATATAGATAGATAGATAGATATGATAAGAGACTGGAAAGGACAGATGAATACGAAATAGCCTGATATAAATCTATCTATCTATCTATCTATCTATCTATCTATCTATCTATCTATCTATCTATCTATCTATAACAGCCACTTTCTTTTCTATGCATTTATCAACCTACATCGTTTACTTTATAATTATTCAATTTATCTATCTTAATTTCTTTCTTTTCATATATATATATATATATATAGATTAACAAAGATTAACGATACTTGGTTATAAACAACCGACAATTTGAAATGATTTTTTGAACATTCGACCGGCGTGATTATTTACGATAAGGTTTTATTACGAAAATGTGTGTCATTCGGCAGCATTCGTTTAGGCTGTTCGTCATTTGTGGTCGAGAGGTCTAAGACGCGCTAGATCACATAGTGTCTCCCCCTTTGCAGATAGGGTTCGCAGGTTCGAATACTGCCGAATGACACATATTTTCGTAACAAAGATTTATCATAAATAATCAGGCTGGTAGAAATAAATATATAATACTGTTTGATTATAAACAGAATATCTACTTAAATATGAGTATTTTTTTTAATCACTTCTCCCCAAGCAAGGCATTCCACTGCCACTATTGCGCTTGGGGCTACATAGGAAGAGTGGTTAGATATAGGAAATGTCAGAAGGTGGGGGGTGATATATAGTTGATATATAGTGGGACGGTGATAAGAGTGTTTGAAAGAAAAGAAGTCAGTGTGTTTGAAAGAATGGAAGTATCTATAAAAAATAATGTTCAAACAAATCATATATATATATATCCGGAGATAGATCTGATTTGCTGTATCACAGCTCATCAGTCCGGTTAGACAGCCGATTGCTTTTTACCCAGGATTGAAACCTGACCAAATTGGCGTCAGTCGCCGATTCTATCTTTGAGCAACGGGCGCTTTTAGGTGTGTACCTATATATATATATGTAAATATAATATGCGGCTTTTGAGCTTACCTAGATATAAATATGTGAAGCAATTGAGAAAACATCCCGATCACCACGCATAACAAAACTAGAATTATTCTGAAATTATATTAATTAATTTAATCCACTTTAGACAGGTTATCTAGTACAGTTCTTTGTGAATGTGTAACACTAGTTCAGAAGTTTCGAAGAAATGTCGTCCTCACTGAGGCCGATAAGCCGGAAACCGTTTCTGTACGTCAACATGAGAAAGTCGTTATAGATTGCCAAATCATTAGATATTTTGAAACAAATTCATACTATAAATTGTAGCCACATAAAGGATCGGTCTGACGAGGTTGCTTAACAATAAGCCTAATGTCTTGCGTAGGGTAAAGAAATGTTAATTTGATAGCGTTTAATATTAGTACTTTGTTTCACTAAAATTAAAAGCAATAAATAGAATATAATAAAGTTTTTTTTTAATCATATCACCCCGAGCAAGGCGGTAACGCCACTGATGTGCAGGGGGCTACGTAAGAGTGAATAGATTGGAAAAGAGAAAGCCGGAAACCACACCCTAAACAGGGAACAAAGGATGAGCCTCTACACCTGTTCAATAGACGTGGGTGGAGTGTGAATTGTTTAGTCTATCTACTCCAATTGTAGGCTCGATTTTTTTCTATTGTTTTACATTTAATTTGAATCATGGCTTGTTGAACCAAAATCATACCTCATTAATAATGCCTACGTTGCACCATTTAGTAATAAATTTACTGATTTTACTAATTACTAATTTTTTCTTGATTTTCCATGATGAAATTCTGAATAATATTTTGGTTTTGGAGCCGCCGGCTGTTTTAAGTGAAACTATCTCATTTTCATTATAAAACAAACCAACAAATGTTTAAAATGCCATAATTACTAAAATCAGAAGATTGGCCCTACTTTTAATCTACAGTATATATATATATATATATATATATATATATATATATATATATATAAAAGCAATCGGAATCACTATATATATATATATATATATATATATATATATAATCGGAGTCAATTTATATATATATTTAATCGGAGTCTATATATATATATATATATATATATATATATATATAAAAGCAATCGGAGTTTAACCGTACTGATGAACTGTGATACAGGGAAACAGATATGTCTGTGGATGACTATATATATGTGTGCGTGTGTGTGTGTGTATCTGTGTGTGTGAATGTGTGTGTGCGTATGATAGAGAGAGAGAGAACGAGAGAGAGAGAGAGAGAGAGAGAGAGAGAGAGTGTGTGTGTGTGTGTGTGTGTGTGTGTGTGTGTGTGTGTGTGTGTGTGTGTGTGTGTGGACTTGAACGCACTCACGTATTAGCGATGGAACGAAAGAATACATTCTGGGTGACTTAAATATAACTTGTCGTTCTCCTGAAGCAAGTTTTATTTATGAATATTAACCCGGCTCACTGACCACCATGGACACAATGGTTTCTCCCTGTCGTATGGTGAACTGCATATGAATATTACATACGTTGTTCCTCGTTCATAGAGCAGAATCCTCCTGGGTATTTTCAGGTCGATAACGGCCAAACAATGGAAGGAATTAACGCCACATTCCGTTTGCCTTGTATACTGACATTGAATCTCTTAATGGCAAGCGAAAAGCAAAAGTTAGAGTGACCTTAAGCGAGCGAATGAGAAAATGGTACGCGTGAGTGGTCAAGAACCAACAAGACAAAGAAAGCGAGGCAAAAGAAGAAAGGGTTTGGGGCTGGGTTTGGCTTTGTTTCTCATGAAGGATAGGGGCTTTTGGCTTGGTAAAGGAAAGTGTTCGTGACGGTCGTGGTTATTCTGGTGCGAATGATTAAAATATAATCATAATATAAGAAAATAAATAATATCTCATGTCAATCACACACCTAAAATCGCACCATCTTTTTATAGTTTTAACTTATTTTATTTTTCCTTCCATTTTTATTCCCATTTTCTTATATGCAACGCGTCTCTGCCTCTGATTTTATTCCCCATTTATTTAATTTTCGCCCTCAACAGAATCATCGCCCAGTTTACACTCCTCCACGGTTTTATATTACTTGTTCTTTGTTTGGGATTGCCTTTTAGGTTCCTTCCAAAAATCTACATCATTTCTATATTTCTAACATCTGCTTCTGGTCTCTGACATTGTATTTACAATTTTACTCCTACATTGAAGTAGATATTGCTACCTATCACCCGGTTCACTTTCTTCGCTTGTCTTTTAAATAGGACGAGAGGATTATTGTTCCTTTTGTCTATATTTCTGAGATGAGGTAGTTTTTACACTATTTACATTTTTGGAACTATTGCCCTCATCTTTGTTGCGATTTGTACGACGTTTCGGCCGTTGTACGCTCCGGACTTCTTCAAGTGCTAGGAATTTCGAACCCAACCGTTTGTGACAATGACTAGGATATATGATCTTCATTCCTTGCGTACAGATTCTTTTAGTAGCCATGAGTTATCTCCCTCTACCTTGATAGTTACTTGTTCTTAGTTGTGAGTCTAATACCCTCTAACCCAGCAAGTTACTTGTTCTTAGTTGTGAGTTCAATACCAGGCTACAGCAGTGGTGAACCAGTAAATTACAGGATTAGTGGGAGATAACTCATGGAGACGGAAAATGCGACACAGTGATCCGAAGACGAATTGGCATGACAAAGGACCTGTTCCAGAAGCGGAGTAAAGTACTAACACACAGGGAAATTTCACTAGAAACGAAGAAAACAGTGCTGGATTGCTATGTGTATTCTTCAATACGGCAGTGAATGCTGGACAATATCATCGAAAATGAGGACAAAACTGGAAGCGGCCGAAATGTGGTTCTACAGAAAGATGCTGCGGATATCGTGGACTGAGCATGCAAGCAACGATATGGTTTTGGAAAGAATGACAACGAAAAGGAAATTAATACTGAGCATCAAGAAGAGACAACTGAAGTTCCTGGGACATGCAATGAGGAAGGAGAGCCTGGAGAACCTGATACTGACTGGTCAGATAGAAGGAAGGAGAGACAGAGGAAGGCAGCGGATAACATATTTGCAGGGCCTGATTAGGTGGATGATGGAATGGGTATTGCCAGGATTAACAGGAGCAAACATACTAAGAGCCACAAGGGATAGGGAGACGTGGAGAACCATGATCGCCTACGTCCTGAAGGGACAGGGAACATAGAAGAAGAAGAACTCATGACTGACTGGGTAGAAGATTTTCCCGAAGTAGGTTGTTGTAGATTAGTTGCTAACTGAGGCTATAGAACCTAAATTATCCCAATATTTAATCCATAGTTTGGAGGAGAAGAAATGTGTTATATTGTTATATTAATAAATAATAATTTGTGAGGAGTCAGTTTATAACTTCATAACAATAGAAAATGGATCCCCCACTTTATGTCTAGTAGATTTAAATATATTTCTACTATTACATTAAGCTATTATATTAATGCGGTGAATTTAACTGGAACTCGAACTCGGCTTCCCGATTTTTTAATCCGAGCCGACATCCACTGTACCCAAAGTGCCAGACGTGATACACGCTTGGGCAGAAAATTTTCTCGCAATAGGTTACAATTAGGCTATCGAACCCAATCTGTCCTGTTATTTAACCCATAGCTAGAAGTAAGAGACAGATTAATACCTTTCTTAAGGGTATTTGTGCGTCAGTGAGTGCAAGGAATTCTACTGGAATTCGAACTCGGCTCCTCGATATCTCTTTTCCATGCCGATATCCACTGTAGCAAAGAATATACTTGGGTGAAATTTTGATCTGACCAAAGGGAATCGGCGTGGTTCGCTACAATATAACTTGAGGAGACAAGTACTTGCCAGGGCGGTAAAGGGAACCAACAATTTTGCCGGCAACTTTAACGATAGGATCGTATATTACAAGCTACACTTGAAGCAATAGGCGTTCAAAGCAATTGGTTTCCCTGAGGAAACACCCATTCATCTTTCATTGTGAAATTGCTGGATCCGATTGGCAGTGGTGGAATGTCATTAGTTTCGATTTCAAGGCATTCAATGTGACTAGGCAGTTTTTTTACCCTGACTGATCTGTTAGAGCTCGCTCGGGAGAGCGCTGGTTTTCTAGGCGCCGCTTACATGGAGATCAAGGCCAAAAGTAAGGGGTACCTATTACTCACTACTCAATAGGTTGTAGTGAGACAAGCTTGCTATTACACCACGTCGAGGTGCTCAAAGATAAGATTTAATCTAACTGTAGATTAAATTTGGTATAAGTATACAGGCACCCAGTGATAAACGAACTCACTACTCAGTCTTAATTGTTCTAGCGAGAAAATTTTGCTAGCCATTATACCACGTTGAAGTACCATCTTGCTCAGAGAAGCAAACAGATGCAAATAATAAGAAAGAAAGAAAGAAAGAAATGAAAATAATGATATATTGGTTTGTTTATTTTACACCATTTGCATTTAATTAAAACCTACAAAATATTTTTGGATTAGTAGAATATTTTGAAAGATAATGACTTACTGACACTAATTAACATATAGTTTGGATGAAAAAAGATATATATACATATTTGACAATGTTATATGGGTTTGAGTGATTCTTGGAATGGAATTAGGATCTGCGTTTTTCCTTTTAACATAGTACACTTGGTATACAATCCAGGTAAATTCCGATAGAGACGAACTCAGAAGAACTCATTGTTAAATTCATTTATTTAATTTAACAGAGTAATATAATTTATAAAAGATTTTAGATTATTACAATGGGTAATACATATTTCACCGCGTCATGATGTTATTATCGAGGCTCGTCAGACCTAAATGGTACAGTAGTTCAACTGTTGTACCATTTGGGTCTGACGAGCCGCGATAATAATATCAGGACGCGGTGAAATATGTATTGCCCAGTGTAATAATCTAAAACCTTTTTAAAAATATATATATATATATATATATATATATATATATATATAGTTAATAAAAAACTTTACCCATGAAACTTAATGTCGCAAAAAGCAATTACATACGTGAATTTATCTGTCTATCTATCTTTCTATTGGTCTATATATATATATATATAGAGAGAGAGAGAGAGATAAAGAGAGAGAGAGGGTAAGAGTGAAAGAGACAGCCTTTCTCACACGCTCTTCTCTCTCTCTCTCTCTCTCTCTCTATATATATATATATATATATATATATATATATATATATATATAAACCAATAGATGTAGACTTATCTCCATCCTTGCTTTAGTCTGTATTTATATTGGCATTATCATATTACCATGAGGTGTTTGCATATTGATTGCCTCACATATTCATTACATCATATATATATATATATATATATATATATATATATATATATATATATAAAATATTTGTACGCACAGAATCAAAACATAGACTTAAACAAAATGGACGTCATGTTATACCTCAGATACCTTTCAACCAACATTTTTCAAATGTATACGCTGGCAAATTAGAAAATATTCACAGACACATTCAATATACTCAAGCTGTCCACGATTCAGCAATTCGACAGCATTTGGTTGACAGGCACGATTGTGTCTCCGAGTATGAAGACACTTTTTACACAGTAACCGCTTGGCGTACCTTCTTCGGGTCCCTGGGCCGTATTTATAAACATCCACCCATCTAGCCTGTGTAGACAGAAGAAAGATTTTATCCACTTCTTACGCTTGTTGGACAGACTGGGAGTGTCATTTTATACACTTGTGGAACTTGCTATTTTCAACCCCGCCTTTGAATTTTAATAGTCTGTAATTAAAATTTTCTTTTTAATCGCGTTCTATCTTTCCCTCTGTTGATAATGTCCGCCATAATTTATGGATATAGAGTATCGTCGCAGCACGTAATCTGTTCAATGAAACACCGTCAAAGATTAACACTCCCAAATCAGACATTCTCCTGAACCAGATTAGTTTTGCAATACCCGACAAATATGGCCGCGTTTTATACACGTCACATTGAATATTTTGAAATTCCTGATTGGTTAAGCCTTCTGTTGGTGGTCCATAAAATATATTGGCTTATGGGGGTCACCACAGTATATAATATGTACCACCACACAATCTGCATTCTTAGAGTGTGGTTCGAGCCCGACCTACAGTTGGAGAAAAATTGGTCTGAAGTACTGGCAAAGGTAGACGCGTCGGCCAAGACTTGGCGTCGAAGGAATTTGTCCTTAAAGAGTTTGGCTGAGGCGTGTGCTACATACGTCTTTCCCATTATCCTTTACCAGTTGTCAGTACTTCCACTTTGTAAACGGCGTAGGAAGGCGATCGAGCGTTTGCTATTCTCCATTCTGTGGAGAGGACGCAAACACTACGTCGACAAACGTGTCTGTTACCAACGTCCGTGTCATGGGGGTCTGGGAATGCCATACCTGATGGGCCATAAGGTTGCGTCAAGGTGGTTTTTCTCAGGCGAGCGATTTTGGAAGACTCATTGCTTAGGGGGATAGTGAGGGACAGGTTCCCTGGCCTTACTATCCCTCCCAACATCTCGAGGCGGTGCTGTAAGCCTCGAGGGCGATCGAGTTTTCTCCTCGAATGTCTGGCGGCCCTGCGGGCCATTCCACGGTCCAGTGACCTTTCAGGGCCTAGGAAAGTCTTCTATCGTGGGTTGGTGGAGGGCGTCGCCAAGGATCCATTACGTGATGTGCTGCGCTTGTCGGAGGATGAGTTTCGCTCGTTATGGTCTTGGGCGGCAGGTAGTGATTATCTCAGCAACTCTGAGGTTTCGCTCACCTGGCGATTAGCCCGGAATTGCTTGCCTCTCAATGACAAGGCCTTCATATGGGGCCTGGCGGATTTGCCAGATTGTGAACGCTGCAACCTTGGCTTGGAAGAAACGGATTCGCACGCCTTCTACCATTGTTCGCGGGTTCGCCCTCTACGGGACCGGGTCGGCGAGTTGACTGCTCGTATCGCGCCGCGAGAGCTTGTGCTCATTGATCGTGCATTCGCCTGCGACAATGTGTCGCCCCCGTTTTCTGGGATGAAGCGTATGGTGTTTCTGTCGCTGCTAGCCACGGCTCGAATGGTGATTTGGACGTCGTGAACGGAGGAAGTCTTGCGAGGTCAGCGTCTTTAACATCAGGATATGATCCGCTATTTTGAGTTGATGCTCAGAATAAGGATTAGAACTGATTGGAAACGTTTGACTTCGACAGACTTCAGCGAAAGGTGGGTAACTGTAGCAAGTCTGGTTCGCTTGAACGGGGCTAGTCTTGATTTTCTCTTTTAGATCTGCTGGTTACATCGGGGTGGATTCCTCTGGAACCCTCCCTTGGTTAAGGTAGCTCTCTTTTGTGTACCTAGTTAAAGGGAATGAATGTGTTCCTAGCCTGTACTCAGCTTTCTGTTATGATCCAAGTCGAGATTCCCAACCTCCCCAGTTTGTTTTGGTCTCCTTTTATCTCGGCTGGTTCAGCCTTTTTATTGTCCCATTCCGCTAATTTTTTACCCCCCTCTCCACTCCCTTAGCGAGTGTGCTTCTTGATTTCGCCCA
>JBBBDQ010000649.1:257500-380000 GCA_037127315.1 Ascarosepion bandense | reverse complement strand
ATAGGCGGAGAGATCGATAAGCATGTATAAGCCTGATTGATAGCTGTCAGTAGAGAATGTCGATTCACCGAAGTGTTCGATTTCTGAAAGTGACAATTCATACTTACTTTGAATTAATAGTTTCGCGAATAGCCTAATCAAATCCTTTTTACCCAACTGCAATCGTTAGATCTCAGGTAATAGTGCCATCATTATTTCACCGTGAATGTCGACGTCAATTTGGCATTTGGGAAATTTAAAATGAAATGGATTTGGAAATGAATCAACTGGAAAGAAACAAAAATTAAAGGGATTTTTGAAAATGAACTGTTGGAATTTTTATGAGAAGGAAATGGAATTCAAAAGACAAAAGAGGAATGGAAATAAGTGGACCATTCTGGGAATGAAGATGAAATTATTTCATGAATACTTGTCGTAAACACCGGTATCAATTATATAATTTCAAATATAAATTCTCAGTAAGGATACTTTGGTTGAGATGAGTCACATGTGTGACGTGACGGGCCGCTTAGTGATACCATCCCATGCAGTGGCGAAAGTAACAGTCAAATTCAGTTTGTTTTATAGCAACCAAACGGAAAGTTGCTTGCTTTAGCACCCACCATTAACCAGACAGCGACTAAATCTGCATCCCCAGCAGCTTATATGCCGATGGCACCGTTTCCTCTTGGGATAATATCATTCCCAGATACAGAAACAAAATCCAGCTATCAATCCCTAATTTTAAAAAAACAAAGACTCGCTATTTCACATTCGTGGAATATATCTTTGCCTGAGACATGATAGATAAATCTCTCAGGTTCGAATATATATTCCTAAACATGGTTTCTCTAGACATATCTTTGCCTGGGAGGTAATAAATAGACCAGTGCCGTTCGAATATGCATTCCTAAACATGATTTCTCCAGACATATCTTTGCCTGGGAGATAATAGATAAACCAGTCCCGTTCAAATATGTATTCCTAAACATGGTTTCTCCAGACACACAAGAATCTCCATACTATTGTTTTCTTACACTCTTCTTTGCGGATATGTGATATATTTATCTCTGATTAGAACATGTGTATATGTGTATGTATCATTGTGTATATGTCATAGTTGTATAAATATTTCTCTGGGAACAAAGCGTGTTTGTGATTCTTTCTTCGGTTTAGGCATCCCATTTAGTCAATGCTGATAAAGAAGGAAAAACAAATGGAAGAATCAATCTTTCTTCCAAGAACACTCGTTACAACATATTTAAAGACGGCTCAATACATTAAAACCGAAAATTCATAATACTGCATACCACTGCGAATGACCTAATCTTAGAAAAATATAGAAATCGATTATACCCTGTCGCTCCACTGGGTCTAACAACTGACTTAGTTTCCTTTCTTTCACCAAACCTCTATTAGTATTGATTGCGAACCAGTGATATTTCCAGTCACGCGTTACTAATATAAACAATATAAATGTCAATAGGCTGCCGTAGCACGTGTAATAAAAAAGAACAAGTTGCATGGCAATAACAAATAGGCCTTTAATATAACAAAAACAAGTTTAATAATAATATTTTCAGACTACTCAAGTACGTCCCAAAACAAGAAGAATGTTCATGCTGTCCAAATGGACGAGAATGTTTTCAGCAAATATGGCAAAGTAATTACATACTGTTAAGCCAGCAAATGCTCCTCGTGATTACCCACACTATAGCCAGGAAGGGAACTGAACCCAGATAAAAAAAAAGAGTTCCTTAAATGGGAAGAAAACTGTTGTTCCCCTTAAGAGACGACAACTACTGTCTCCCTACACCTCTATGGTAAGAGAAAGGAAACTAAACCAGTTGTTTCAATTCATTTCCACAAAGGTGTAATTACAGTTTCGTGTGGATATATGTGCTATATTATCCTCTACGTGTAACATGCGTAAATATGTATATATGATTTTGTGTATGTGTTAGTAGTACAAAAGCCTCTGTGATAACAAAGCATGTTTTTCACACGTTTTCCTTTTAACCATTATGAATTACGTTGTTATTATATCACGAATATAGTAATGCCAATATCCGAGAAAACCCTAAGGTGGAGTATAAATCTTTCTTACATAGATTCTTCCTGTTGCATCGCTATACATTATAGATTTCTAAATAATCAGGTATTATAGGCCTAAAAATACTCCAAAATTAATTGTAACTTAGATGTGGCATAGTGACGAAAGTATGGGACAACCAGGTAAGAAAAAAATATTCAATTGTAGTTGATTTAACTAGACAATCTTGTTAACGGCTGCATTGAAGCGACTTCCGGTGTAAATTACAGGACTCAACTGACAACACATGAATACTTACAGTCACTAAAATGAGACAATCGTATTTAATGAGAAGGAAAATCGTATAAAGAAGTGTCGTCATACCAGGGATCGGATGTTTGCCCTCAGAAGTTCAGATAGCAAATGTCCAAAACTGGTCTTTGTGCATCTTGTCTTCACGCAGAAGTTCCGGTGGTAAACTAAAAGTAAATTAATATCAAATTCCTTTTACGGACAATTTTCGCGAGCCGATGTGAATTTTGTTTATCGTCCAATGGAAGCCCAGATTTAAATCCGGGTGTGAATTCCAACATGATTTGTTTGGAGCTCCGAAGACGAAATAAAAGGCATCGCCAGTGGAGAAAATACGAGCGTAATTAACACGTTCCTTGACGACATCAAGCGAACGCATTATGTTTGCCTCTCTTTTCTCTTTCATCTTCTTCTTCACTGTTCACTGAGCCACATACCCGAATGGACTGAGCGGAGACTTCAAAGACACTCCTAACAAACGAACGCTCACACGTACATACGCACAAACTTTTTCGGCAATTACTTCTATGAACATTTTTAACGACCTTTGTACCAATCAAAAGACGTTACTTTTATTTGTAAAAAAACTTAATTGATATATATTATAAATGTTTGTTTCTATACACAATTTGATTTTCTTGTTTTATAGTGAGCTATCTACTAACAAGGACAAATTCAATTAAATAACAAATAAACTTCACTATAACGGATATCCCACTATAGAAGTAGAATGAAGAATGTAGAAAATTTTGTAATTTACCCGAAAGAGTTGGTGTAAGAATGAGAAAAATGAATAAAAGAAAGTTAGCAGAATATTAACGAAAAAAGAATGTAAATGAAAGGAAGAAAAACATTTTAAAAATGAATAAAGGAATTGGTATTTGAATGATGAATGAAAATACATTTTTCAAAAAAGAGCAATAATTTGTTTTGGAGAAGAGCGAATGAAAATAAAAGCAATGAATAAAAAGAAGAAGAAGTTAGAAAATGAAAGAAAGAATTTATAAAGGAAAATTAATAAAAAAAAGGGGGAAATGTTTTGAAAATGAAGAAACAAAAAGTTATTAAGACTGAACAAGGAATTGATATGGCAAACATGTGTAGCATAAGGGAGCGGGTTAATTTTTGTTTGATTCAGCCTTGTGTCTGACATAACCGAATTCCCTACAGCTAACAAATTTTATGCGGAATTATCATTAGAATTATTATCAAAAGGTTTTTATCAGAAGGTTGGTTGTCGGCAGGATGAAATGTGTGGAATAGTATAGAATAATGTAACAATAAAATATGCATTTTGAATGTTATATTAGAAATTTATTTAAAGGAGGAATAACATAATGTTCACTTAGAAAGTTAAGAGTATCAAGAGTTCGTACAAAATGTTCGTAGTAGTAATTGTTGAAAGAGATAAGGAGAAAGAGAAAGAGGACAATGTCCGAGTCACTTGAAGTTGAAAATTACATTTTTAGTTGTTTTGTCTCGCGGCTCCCATCTCTCTGTGACTGACTGACGCTGGTGAAATCCATTTAGTGTAATCTACATTTTCTGCACTAACACGGGAAGTCCTTTTTGATCTTGCAAGTCGCTCCTATTCGTCAAAAATTATTTTAACACCTACTTGCGAAACCTGGTTAAGCACATGATCAATCCCTTTTTCTATTTTGAAAAACCAGGATTCCACACGTCATTGTGAATTTTTGTAAAATTTAAGAAGAAGGTTGATTTTAATTAATTTCTTATCCGCTACACATGAATGAAAATCAAAGGAAGAAATAAAACAGATTTTGCGAATGAAAGAAGGCGCTTTATATGGAAAAATGAATGAAAATTAAAAAGAAGAAAAGTATTTAGAAAATGAAAGATCGAAATGAAAAAGGAAAATAAATGAGTGTAAATGGAAGAAAGAAATATATTTTAAAAATGGAAGAAGAAAATTATATTTAAAAAATTAATGAAAAATAAAAAAAAATTTTTAGAAACCAAAAGAAGCAGACGATATGGGGAAAATGATTTAAACTAATAGGACGAAATAAAAAAAAATTTTGCAAGCGAAATAAAATATTTATACGAGAAAGAAATTGATATTGAAAAAATAATGAAAGAAAAAGTGTAGAAAAGAGAAGGAACAGAAATGAGAATGATTTATGAAAAAAAAATCGAAAGAAAAACGTAAAAAATGAAAAGCAAAATATATATATATAAACATCAACTAAATGGAGGAAGGAATTAAAAAATGAATGAATAGAGATAGAGGGCACCTCGGCGTGGTGTAATTGTTAGCGAGCTCGTCTTGCAAGAATCATTATAATTGAGAAGTGAGTTCGATTCTCACTGGGTGCCCCTTACTTTCCGGCGTGTGTCACGTCTAAGCTACGCTTAGAAAATCACTTTTCTCCAGGTTTAGGGGTTGGGCGTAGGGCTAACAACCCTGCCCCTTAAACACAGTTTGTTACGGAAACAGCAAAAACGCGGCCCATTGGGTGTAACGGAAAAAGATTTTTATGAAAAGAAGGAAAAACAATAAGAAAATGAAAAAATAAATCGAAACTGGCAAACTGAATGAAAATAAATGAATGCATATAAAATATTTAGAAAATGACAAAAAGAATTTATATGAAAATATAAACTAAAATAATAAAAAAAAACATTAAAAATGAATTAAGGAATTTATAGAAAAAATAATCAAAATGAAAGAAAACACTTAGCAAATAAAAAAATTATTTCCAATGAGAAAATTAATTAAAGGGAGAGGAAAGACATTTAGAGAATGAAAAAAGAAATGAAATGGGAAAAATGAAGGAAAATAAATGGGAGAAAAATTAGAAAATAAATGATGAAGATTTTAAGGGAAAACTGAAGGAAAATTAAAAATTAGATGAAGAAGTTTTTAAGGGAAAACTGAAGGAAAATTAAAAATCAGATGAAGAAGTTTTTAAGGGAAAACTGAAGGAAAATTAAAAATCAGATGAAGAAGTTTTTAAGGGAAAACTGAAGGAAAATTAAAACTTAGATGAAGAACTTCTTAAGGGAAAACTGAAGGAAAATAAAAAGAAGGAAGAAGACGATTGAGAAAACACTTTAATGAATTGAAGCGGGTAAAAAAATGAAATCAAAAAGAAGGAAGAAAAATATTTTGAAAATTACAAAAAGCATTAAATATGTGACAATAAGAAATGACAACAAAACGGAAGATGAAAAGAATTTCAAAAGCAATGGAAGGAATTGATATTCGAATGAAAGAATTCAAGCAACAAGAAAAGAATGAAATATTTTGAAAACAAAGGCAGAAGTTCATAACAGGATGAAAGAAATTAACAAAAAATGATTGGAGAGAACGAAAGTAAACTTTGGTAACAGAAGGAAAATCGATGTTAAAAAGAAAGGAACTATAACGAATGAAAACAAACACGAAACACAATATTGTTCGTTATAAGAATTGGTCGAATTTAACGGAGGAAACGTAATGTGAATGGAGAAGCAATCGTGTAGCTCACCCAAGAAATGAAAGAAATAGGAAACGACACAACTAGAGCGACCTACAGTTATAGAAAGAGATTAATCACAAAATGGATCCCCGTTTGGCGGTTGATCGTATTACATTCCATTTCAATAAGATTATCCGATTGGTTGTATGGAACCGGAAAAGCGGTGATGAAAATGTGTCACTGTTTACCAAGAGCTGCAACGAATACGAGATTTAAAATTCGTGAAAGTAGACTCTTCGAAAATTGGAAAAAATGTCGTGAAAGTAGACTATTCGAAAATTGGAAAAAATAGAATCGAAATTGCTGACGTGACAATAGAAATAAGAACTTTTCTTTTTACTGGATTTGACTGAAGTAAATTTAAGCAGTGAGTTGTCATTCAAACTAGTTTGATTATATATAACACTCTGTCAAGTGCTATGCTTGATACACGTATGGGCGATCATGTTTCGAAAGGGACAAGATTGACTGGGTAGGATATTTTCCCGCAGTAGTTTGCCATTACTTTCTGCAGTAGACTGGTTGCTAACCAAGGATATAGAACCCAAAGAGTCCTGCTATTTAACCTATAGATGGAAAGGGAAAACAGATTCGAACCTTTTACAAGGGTTTTGTGCCCAAGTGGATACAATAAATTCAACTGGAATTCGAACTCAGCACTGCGATTGCTCGTTCCGAGATGATATCCACTAAACCACTTGGTTTTGTTTAATTTTCGATTGTATTTTTCCAATTTTCGAATAAGGCGTTTAATATTGGGCGCGGACTTGCAGATTAGTTCATACTGTGAAATTCGGTGACCTAGCATATATATATATATATATATATATATATATATATATATATATACAGTACTGGTAGTGTGCAAAAAGTATTAGGACAGGGGTGATTTTCCGAAAAGACTCACTGTGATTCAAATAAAGGGTGACAAGCCAAATCTTTGTAAGAATTACCTAACTAAAAAGGAAAAGGAAAGGAAGGCTTCGGAATTTGAATTGGCCCCCATAAAGCCCTGATCTCAATCCTATTGAACATCTATGGGATATTTTGGATAAAAAAATTGATAAATCTAATGTTACTTTGCAAGACACACTTTGAGAACAAATACAAGCTACTTGGCAGGAGATACCATAAGACACATTGAAGAATATTGTGATGTCAATTAAATTTCTTAGTACCAGTACTTTTACCATTATAAATATTTTTGCTCGGAAGTTATATGACATAGAGTAATGCAGTTTTTGTAAAATGTTATATATATATATATATATATATATATATATATATATATATATATATATTACGGAAATTAACTAAGATTAACCAAATAGTTATAAACAAACATGATTTGTTTGAACATTATTTTGATCGATACTCACATTAAAGTAGATATTCTGTTTATAATCAAACAGTGTTATATATTTATTGCTACCGGCTTGATTTGACTTCTCTTATACTGTTGGTCAGTCGTGGTCGAGATGTCTAAAACACGCCATATCAATTAGTGGCTTCTTCTATGTGGATAGGGGTCGCAGGTTTGAATCCTGCTGAAGGACAAACATTTTCGTAATAAAAATCTATCATAAATAATCAAGCTGCTAGAAATGAATATATATATAATGTTTGATTATAAACAGAATATCTACTTAATTACGTGAATCGATCAAAACTTATGTTCAAAAGAAAAATAATTTCAAATATATACAAATATATGTGTATATATATATAGCTTTGTTGATCATATGGGGACCAGTATTTCAACAATATTCCATTTTTAAACGAGTTATTTCACTACCCAGGTTTCTATCATGAGTGGTGTCTTCAGGCTATTTTTATTAACTTTGACAGTTTTGTATCGAACACTTTTTAATACAAATGTGTACTGGTCTAACCATATTATGACCAAAAACTAAGTATTAAACAATATATATATATATATATATATATATAGTCATCTGCAGACAGATCTGTTTAGCTGTATCACAGCTCATCAGTACGGTAAGACTCCGATTGCTTTTAACCCAGGATCAAAACTCGACCGAATTGGCGTCAGTCGGCGATTCTACCTCTGGGCTATGGTCGCTCGGCAGAAGAAGGTAGGCGTTTTTGCGTGTATATTATCATTATACACGCCCAATAGCCAGAGTGCTCTAATTCATTACTGATATCCTGGCGAAGAGAAACAATATTCTTACGATTCCGAGTTCTCCGGCATCTGTTTTTTTTTTTGTTTTTTTTTTATAAAAGTGCCCAATACAAGTTATGTAGAGATTCATATAATTAATTTTTTTTAAATATTATATTTTGCACATTAAAATATAAAATATCCCCAAAAATATAAACTTTTTTCTAATTTAAAGTGAATCTCTATTCTGATTAGTTAAATTGAACACACATAGATTTTTCCCACGTTCATACATAGCAAACGTATTGTTTCTTATATTCAAATGAAAATCATTTTCATAGTTATGATCTAAAATTGCCTGATGACGAGGTAATAAAGAAATGTAAAATCACATGCCTTAATGAACGATTTTTTGTTCAATATTTGGTGTTATTCTGATCATGACCTTGTGTCAAACATTGTATACTTACAACTTTTCTTTATTCTTTTTATATTTTATCTGAAATATAAAACCAGGTAAAAACTTTACCTCAACTTCCATTATCCTATCTGGTGGAATTATTAAGGAAAATTATTGGATCCTGAAAAAATGATTTTGTCCATTCTTTCTGATTAACAGAAGCTATTCTGTCTCCATACTCGCAAACTCTTGGGGGAAAAAACAGAAAAGAAAGAATAAAAGAATGAATGAATAAACGAAAGAAAGAAAGAAAGAATGAAGGAAAGAAAGAATGAAATAATGAAAGAAATCGACAGTATCAATAAAGGCAGCGTAATTTCTCCCAGAAAGCTGTGTTCAGTGTGCATCAGCGTCGACCAATGTCAGATCTCGTGACAAGTCCGGAACGTGAATCTCGTGCCGACACTTGACACGAGAAGTGGAATTTCCCGTCCAATCGGGAAAACGTCAAGAGTGACCATATCTCGTGTCACTTTGAAAATAAGTCTCGTTCTGTTTTTCTACATTATCCTAACGAGACTTCCTTTCAAATCGAGGTTATTTAGTTCAATGACTTGGCCGCTGTTTTGATGCGAATTGAGATTCGCGCTTTTTGGTCAGTTCTCAGTAACGAAACATCGGGCGAAGGATCTCCGTTGTCTTTTCTTGTGTTCTCCATGACAGATTACAGACAGACATAAATTTGATTAGAAGGTTGAAATAAATCCTCCCCCCTTGAAAGTCGAGTGTTTTGAAATATGGTCTGAATGAAGAACTACCAAACACAATTTTAAGGGTCATATTTCATGTAGATTTAGCATTTATGCCATGTTTTGAAGATTCCCTTCTCAATCAACTGCAAATTTCTTATTCTTTCTGAAGTGAGGTGTTCCTTCAGGATTTGGACAGAAACAGCTCTCCACAACTTCTTTCTATCTCCAAGCAACATTTATCATTTTAACTGAATATTTTTAACATTTCCCTCGGCAAGTTTGTCCTATGCTTTTTAAATTTCTGTTATGGGATCTCCTTTTTTTTTCTATGATAAGGGACTCGACTTTGAGTATACATATACTCCTGCCATAGAGAGTTATCGGAGAGTACCGGAGACTGATCCGTAAGTCTCCGAGAGATACCGAAGTTACATAGGGAACACTCCGTCAGTTGGCATAATAGCTCTGAGCTCCACTCAGCCAGAATAATAATACACGGATATACTATTTCAAACATGGCTTCACTTCAAGAATTGTATACATATATTCCTTACTAATCGTATTCCTGGATTACTAACATGCGTTCCAATTTGTATATTTACGTTCAACATAATCTATTTTTATATCTCAAATATCTGTTTTGTTGTTCATTATTTTGTGAGGTTCCTCACCCAGATCCAGAACAATATCCCATACCCTCTCACCTCATAATAACTCAGTCAGTCAATTAAGTGCCATACATAATACACGCTTGAGCGATCATGTCTCGAAAGAGACATGACAGACCAAGAAGAATATTTTCTCGCAGAAGTTGCCAATACTTTTTTGCGGTAACTAAGCTATAGAACCCAATCTGTCCTACTATATTTACCCCATAGCTGGGGAATGAATAGCGGATTAATACAAAGGTATTTCCGCATAAGTGAATGCAACGAATTCGACTGGAAATCGAACTCGGGTTTTCGATTTCTCGTTCCGAGACGATATCCACTGCACCACAACGCACATATGTCTCAGAATGTTTAAATGTATGATTTTAATTATGTCATTCTAAAATTATTCTTAAGTATTTCTTTAAAACTTCATCGTTGACCACAGATAAGTTAAGCAACGTTATGCTTGATTATGGGTGACCACTTGTGAATAAAGGTTTGTGTAAAACTGAATGTGTGGGTGGTGTAAAGGATAATGGCTCGGAAATGTTAATCGGCGTGCCCAATTTCAATCCCTTATATTTCCGTTACATGTAAACACCGGTAATCATCCATCCTTTCTCCCTCAAGATATGGGTTAATTAGTTAATTTTTGAGTCACTAAATCTTTATTATCCGCTTCTAAAAAATTCTTACAATCTAATATATTGCCTGGGTTTAAGTAACCAGAAATGGGTTGACATGCTGCAGAAAGAGAATGAATCATTCAATCAAATACTAATTAGATACACCAACATGATTTTAAATTATCTGGAGAATGAATGTAACTAATTTGGTCACAAAGTGAGGGATCATTTCATATTCTGATTGTAACTTTCCTCCTATGTAACCACCTGCAAAACTGTGGCAGTGAAATGCCTTGCTTGGAGCGATATGATTATTGATGAGGACTGGTAATGGGACCATGAAATGATAACTCGAAATAAGGTGGTAAGTTAACAACATATTAATTCAAAGATAGATACAAGAGAAAAGAGTAAATATAAGTTTGGCTTACTAATGACTGACAGACAGACAGACTGTGCTGAGCTGAACTGAAGCCACGAGAGTGATTAACTCTCAGCTAATATACTGGTAGGAAGAGTCCATAGTTAAGTGGGTAACGCCCTACAACAATTATAAAAAAAATCGTTATCTTTAGTTTTAATACTTTCTGCTCTTTAATCGGTCACTTTCTTTAACGATGCTTTATTTTTCTGATATCCTTTCACTCTCATTAATCTCAGCTCTTACGTATTAGTGGTTTTATTGCCTTGATGGGGATAATGATTTAAAAGAAAAACCTTTCCTTGTCCGTTTCTTAAACGACACTCTTAAAAACGACAGGCCGGAAATGATTGACTGGGCAAAAGATTATCCCGCAGTAGGTTGCCATTACTTTCTGCAGTAGACTGGTTGCCAACCAAGGCTATAGAACCCAACCTGTTCTTTTATTTAACCCACAACTAGAGGAAAGAGACGTATTAATACATTTCTTAAGAATAAGTGAATGCAAGGAATTCAACTGGAATTCAGACTCGGATCCCCGACTTTCGTTCCGAGCTGATATCCAATCACCCAGCCAATTTCGCTTTAATTATGGATAACCGTAACATTAGTTTCCTATTATCGCCATAAGCACCGGTCCCAAGACCACGTGCGGTCAAAGAATTGCTACGTAGCTAAACAAATGACGAATGTCTTCTTTGTGTTTCGGTTTAATGTGAAATTCAGAGTCCGTGTGAATAATCTTGAAGTTGACATAGTGTTGTTTTCAAAGTGTTTCATACCGATCAGTCCCTTTTCTTTTTTTACCAAATTTATCCCTTTGTAGGATAGCAACGGAACAAGTACTAGCACTAACGGTGTGCCAATTGTTTTACCTAACGATGGATGTGTGAATTTCCAATGGGCTTGTTTCGTGTATAAATGATGGCTAGTATTGTGAGGCAGTCTACAGAAAAAAAAGAGTCTAGGATAGTGTTATATCAATTCGACTCTAATGTTTGGATTCGTCACTCTTATTTTGTTGTTGAAAGTTTGGAGGCATACAAAACGAATGAACCGATAAATGGAGGGAACAGTTTGATCTTTTATTCCGAACAACTTCTGTCCTATATATTTGTATGCTAGCAGTATAGCCCAGCGTTGCTCGGGTGTAATGAAAGCTTTAAAACTAATCCATGGTCCTGGAGCTCAGACTCTTTGGACGTTGGCACGAAAGACTAAAAAGCAATAGTTGTTTCCAGTTAAAGCGAAACCGTAGACTAAAAGAAAAATGAATGGATGTAAGTCAAATTTTGATTTCCTGGTATCGATATGAAATAAGTCTTTTTCGTCGTAAACTGAATTTTGAAAGCTAAATAAGTCCTCTGAGTAAATGGTATCATGGCTGAGGCTAAGAACTACAATTATACCTACTTAGAGCCAAACCCAAAGCAAAAACTAAAATATAAGGGCTGCAAAAAATACAGACATACAGGCAGATAAAGAGACACACACACAAACATCTTGCCTTTTATATATGTATATTATCGATTTTTTGCACTATTGTTAGAACTGAAACATTGAAACTTATGAATATCGTTTCTTATGTCTTTGTCTATAAGTGTATCAAATTTGATTAAAATCGGACCACTCCTTCTATAACCCATTTTTTTTATTATCGATTTTTGATATTTATCGGGGGTACCTCGTCACGAAATCTAGCTAAGAACACTCGCAGACGCTTATAGTACAACTGTGTAAATTTTCAAGAAAAATGGTTCAGCCATTTCGGAGTATATAGCTAACGGACGGACACACACACACACACACACACACACACACACACACACACACACACACACACACACAGACAAAGTTCCATTTATAAATAAATTTAGATACAAAATTTTACGGAAAGTTACAGAAAGTAGCGAAATAGAATTAACCGACATATTTTTTAATTTATTTATTTGAAGAGATGTTTTTTAATGGATACTCTTAAATGAGTAGATAATTTGCATTTTTTTAATTAAATAGCATACTTACATGTATCTACCGACCTGATTATGCAGCTTCTATAGATTCACGAGCAACCGTCATTTGAGTTGACGAGTTTTAAACACTCGACCACAAAGGAATTTATAGTTAGAGAATGTCGAATTAAGCTTTATAAATAGACACAGCATGTGCGTTGTGGTACAGTGGATATCGACACGAGACGACAAATCGGGGAACCGAGTTCGAATTCCAGTTGAATTCGTTGCATTCACTTGCGTACAAATACCTTTGGGAAAGGTATTAATCCGTCACTTCTCTCCAGTTATGGGTTAAATAACTGGAGAGATTGGGTTCTATAGACTTGACTGAAAACCAGTCCAACGCAGAAATGAATGGCAACTTACTGCCGGGTATTTTTCTGACTAGTCAGTTATCTCTCTTTCGAGACATGATCGTCCAAAGCGTATATCACATATGGCACTTAACTGACTGACTAAAATACACAAATTACTGATGCAGTAAAAACAATTATAAAACAATTTTTCAAAAATTGTGTATATTGAAATTCAAATTAAAGTAACAAGAAATTGTATGAAGGTTTATTTCAAGTGAAATTGCCTGCTGAGTTTCCTCCCTTAGGTTCATTTGAAATCTTAAATCAATCCTGACGTCAATAGTGACATCATCTGCCCAATGTTAGAACAATTTCAAATGTGTTTACTTTCACTCATGTAGGTGATTCGAGTAAAACTTATATTGTTTTCCCGAATAATCTTATTCAATAGTTTCTATTAATATTGGGAAAATATTTTACCGCTGATTTCCCAAGACTAACAAACGCCTCAGCAGCATTCTCGCTGTTCAAAAATGCTTGTGAGATTTCATTCATGTCAAGCACAAAATGAAGAAATTGGCGACTTAAAGCTAACCTTATCGTTGATGCATGCTACTGTTGAGTGCTTCTGGTCAATACCACTGCTACGGATCACGGTTGACTACACTCGCCGGGACATCGTTTTGATAAGGTTGCTTCTGCTTATTTCATAGTCTCTAGCAGGGATGTAGCAATTAATTTGGCCTAGAAGCCTCTTTGGGTAGGCCGCTTCTAAAAGTCATCATAATCATTATTTTATAAAAAAATATTTCCTACTTGGTCCTACGCTTTTTTTCTAATCTACATTAACGATCTCCAAGATGCAATAAAATCCCAAGTAAGCATTTACGCTGATGAAATCACGATTTACTCTCGCCTTGATCAAAAATTTACTGAAGTTGACAAAGCTAACCTCGCTGCTGAGCTTGAGAACGACCTCCAATCTGTGGTGGACTGGGGTGAGAAATGGCTCGTAAATTTTAATGCTTCCAAAACGAAGCTGCTATCAGTTAACCATCAGAGACAATTGCTCCTACCCACCGCCATTAGCATGGATCGGGCTAGCCTCCCTGAGAGAACAACACTACGCCTCCTTATCCTAACACTCTCAGCGGAACGCAAGTGGAATGACTATATCGAATCCATAGCTAAATCCGCTGCTAAGAAGGTCGGTTCACTGTGCAGGGCCAGGAAGTTTTCCCGTCTGAATTCATCCTGCACATGAATAAATCTACCCTCCGCCCGTAAATTGAATACTGCTGCCACATCTGGACGGATGCCCTTGCTATTTACCTCGGGGTTATGACAAAATCCAACCGAGAATCTGTAATGTACTCGATACCGACTTGTCAGCTCGGCAGCAGTCGCTCTTTCACCGGTTTGCCGTGCTTCCCTGTATCTCTTCCAGAAATACTTTCACGACTTCTGCTCCAATGAACTTAACTCACTGGTGCCCTCGCTCGGTATGAATTTACATGAGCGACTAGATTAGCAGCTATGTCCCACCCTTTACAGTGAAACTGATAAAATGTAACCACAATTTCTATTTTAACAGCTTCATTTCTCGCACTTCCCGCCTGTATATTTCCCTTCCATATACTTGCTTCCCCAACAGCTATAATCTCAAGGAATTTAAATGTAAGGTCAATAGTCATCTCCTATCTCACTAACTCGCATCCTTTCTCTTAAGCTATGTTTTCCATCCACTCCACCCCAATTAAACCGGTATTCTTATCCGTCTATTACTCTCTCTCTCTCTCTCTCTCTCTCTCTCTCTCTCTCTCTCTCTCTCTCTCTGATATCCCCTGCAACTAAACCATCTTTCTCATCATTTTCTCCTATGTAACCCTTTGCGTAACAGCCTTGCTTGGGGTGAAATGATTAAAAAAATATGTGTAAATATAAATTCTACACGTAATACATATACACTATTTATATTTCTCGAAATACTGTCCTCAGATATATTGCCATGTTTATGACGTTTCGGCCATATTACTTTCCAGTTTTCTTCAGGTATTAGAAATACCGAACCGAACCCTTTATTAAAATCACTGGAATATATCATTCTCTTTCTGCACTAGCTGCCATAATTATTATGCTACCCCCAGTTGTTTTTAAATGAAATGATGTATTTCACACTATTTTTAGTATTTATTGCCAAGTGGATAATTCTAACTGAAAATAGAATGGTTCTTTTTTATTATTACTTTGCAAAATTTTACAAGGAAGCAAATATGAGCTCGTCCGAATCACTCTAAATTTTCTTCATTCTTTCCTTGATGAAACTGCAATATAGGTAATTATTAAATATTTATAAATTCATTTAATTCACATGTTATTGTACAATATTAACAAAAGAACCATTCTATTTTCATATACAATTATTCATTTAGCAATAAATACTAAACAATAGTATGAAATACATCATTTTGTTTAAAAAACACTGAGTTGGCCTAATAATCATGGCCACTAGTGTATGTCCCACATGTAATACATGCAACAAATAAACCAATCAAAGCCAATTAAGGTAGACAGAAAAGGCTTTAATAAAATTGTCCACGTGCAAATACACATCATTCAGTGCAAGAATTTCAATGAGACAAATGTAACCTCTCACACTTTTCAACAGGTCTTTTGAAACAAGAAGTGTCGTTTCTTTTTTTGAAATCTTCACCTCTGCTTGCAAATTAATATCAGTCAGAGATCTATTTTTGCTTCTGTTCCTCTAAGAAAAAAACTGGTTCACTGATGTATGTGAATTCAAAAATAGAAAATATTTTCCCAGCAAGACTCTTCAAACATAGAAATGTGTCTGCATTAATCATTACAGTGGTAAGTTAGAGAAAACGTTAGAATTAAAGATTTATACTCAATGCTAACGTTGTGGAGGGCCGCATGCGGCCCGAGGCTCGTAAATTACCCAGTCCTAGTCTAGAAGTTCCAAAACAATGGTTCGTAAATAGTAATTGCAAGTACAATCCTCGAGCCGAATTTGAACACAGGGAAAAGAAACAGGCAATAATTTTAATCATTTCACCCTAAGCAACGCAGTACGGCCACTGATGTGCAGGGGGCTACATAAGAGAGTTAAAGTCTTAAACAGGGGGAGAGTGAAGAGAACTAAAAACCAGCTAGAGTGGGTGAAAGAGAAAGGGCAAGAGAATGATGTGAACACAGGAGTGCAGACAGTTGCAAAGTTAGAGAGAAAGGAAAAGAACAAGATACACGGGGTAATGTAGAAACGGCTGGAGTCAAGTGGATAAGAGATGGGAATTGACATTGCATTAAAATTCCTAGAGGTTCTAGCCGTCAGAAAAGCAAGATTATGGAAGGAGGTTCCACACGCGGGAAGTGCGAGAAAAGAAGCTGATGGTGTAGAATTGTCGTCTGCATTTTTTTGCTCTAACTGTAAATGTGGGGGACCTTGTTGCCAGTCTGGTTTCCCGAGTAAACTCTCATGGAGGGGGCACCAGTGACTTAAGTTTGTCAGAGCAGAAGCCATGAAAATATTTATAGAAGAGACAGAAGGAAGCCACATCCCGCCGGTGAGAAAGTGGTTGGGTTCGAGCTGCCAATTACATAACAAATTCTACTTTGGTTGGTTGGTTGTTTTGTTTTTATGGCCTATCAACCTCGGCGGTTCATTTATTGCCAACTGCATTTTATTTATTTATTGCTGGTAATACCTTTTTCTTTCAACAATTTATTGCTGCTTTTTTTATATAAGTTTTTTGTCTAGTAATAGATTTTTCTTTTCGAGTATCATGATTCAATATGATTTGGGTTTTTTAAGGGCAGGGTCCCCAAGTCCTACCCTTGTTATTTAACTCATAACTGGATGGAAGGAACGGATTAATACCTTTCCCCAGTGTACCAGTGCTTAAGTGAATGCAGGGTATTCAACTGGAATTCGAACTCGGCTCACCGATTTCTCTTTCCGAACCGATATCCACTGCACCACAATGCACATCCGTCACTACACGATTACAGCACCTGGTATTCCCAAGCGTTCACCCATCTAAGTACTGACCAGGCCCAACGTTGCTTAACTTCAGTGATCGGGCGAAAACCGGTGTATTCAACGTGATATGGCTGTAAGCACGCACATCCGTCACTAAACACTTACAGCACCTGGTATTCCCAAGTGGTCACCCAACTAAGTACTGACCAGTCTCAACGTTGCTTAACTTTGGTGATCGGGCGAGAACCGGTGTATTCAACGTGATAGGCCGTAAGTTTCTACTTTGGAATCTGTCCAGAACACAGTGACGAACAGCAGGGGCGCCTGACCAGATATAACAACAGTATGCAGTATTAGATAAAAAATATATAACATGAGATATAGAAGGAGGAACAATTTACGTGTAGATTAAATTAAGGGTTTAGTTTCAAGCTAACTGGAGGTTACCTTTGTCGATAATCATCGAGTAAAGTTTGAATGTCTCAACGAATAAAACAACAAGAAAAAATGGAACAATTAGCTGAGTGTAAATGTTTTTAATAGTATACTACGGGGATTGCGAAAGTTTTTAAATCTCTACCCATTATTCATGACGACAGAATATGGCGACCCACTCATCTTTACTGAGAAAAACATTTTAACTTTTCATTATCGGTATCTATCGTCTATTTTTTATTTCTATCTATCATTTATAAAAATATATCTGACTTTTGGGTAGAGAATTTAAGCTTTTTATTGAAACACCAGCGGTGTACGAACCGGGGACGCCTTATATCTACATATAATCAAAGGATACCTAGATATATATATATATATATATATATATATATATATATATATATATATATATTTTTAATACATGGTTCTGTTGTCACTTCGCGCTATCACGCGGTGTGACGTCATAGAACAGCATTGTAAATTTGCGAACTGTGTTTGTTATTTTTGGTAACTATTGCCGTTGCCTAACGGAGTTTTATGTCAACACAAAATAAAATCGTCGGTGATGGTGGATGTTATTGTATTACCGTCTAAATAACCTCTCTGAAGATGACTCATGTGAGACGAAAGCTTAGAAACAAATTAATAAAAATTATCCAAATGTTGGCGGATTTTTGTCTTTATTTTCAACTGAAATTAAAGCCAAAATACGACGTTTAGAACGACTCATGATTAAAGATAATAGACATTCATTGTCTCATATATTTAACAGTATATGTTTAGAAAATTATTTGCTGCCTCGATGCACTATATATATATATATCAATATATATATATATATATATATATAAATTATATGTAAGAACATGTACAAGTTATCATCTACGACAAAGTGTACATTTTGTTTCTACATTGAAAGGACAATGCCTCATCAAGTAGTGTGAAGGGTGATGGAAAATAATTTTCCTTATTACGGTAAATTTTGTGTGAGAGTTAAGTGGAATAGAGAAAACCGGAAATCACAATTGGAAGTTGTATATTAAAATTTGAACAAAAAGAGGAAAGAGTAAAAGGTGAAAGTTGATTAATGGACTTGCTGAAAATTTAAGAGACAGGATTAACACTAGAGGATAAGGCATGGTCCTTTACATCCTTTTCTGACCAAGCTTTTTGGTTTAAAAAAAAAAGAAGTAAGAAAATGCATATGGGGTGGAAGGGAGTACGAGAGGAAGAGCTAGGAACAGATAAGAATTGATAGTGGATAAATATATCTATATTAGTGAAGTATAAGTTTACAAATATTTTTGTATTTAAACTTAATTTTTATATTTAATATATTTTTATATATTTAAATTTAACTTAAAATGCTTAAAAAGTTTTTTATAGAAAACTTGAGTTAGATCACAATTTGAAGTATGAAATAAAGGCAAAATTACAGGTAATATATATATATAAGGAGAGAAAATATTTAGCAAAAAAGAATACCGTGGTACTATGAAAGTTTATCATTTCTAGAGATCCTAACTTTAAATATTGTAATTTTAGCATGATTGTGAGGTTAGTTTTTATAGCTCTATATTGAGCGTTGTTTTAAATTAATGTTTTGAACGTTGTTAATATTTTCTTCGTTTCGTATTCACCTGGATATATATATATATATATATATATATATATATATATATATATATATATATATCCCAGTAAAGAAGACGCATAGTTTTACGATTTTGAGTTCCCTGGCATAATTTTAATTCATAATAATAATAATAATAATAATAATATATATATATATAAACTTATTTATAAATGGAATTTTGTCTCTGTTTGTGTATGTGCGTGTCTGAGTGTGTGTGTGTGTGTGTGTGTGTGTGTGTATGTCCGTTACCTATAGATTCCAAAACGGCTGAACCGATTTTCTTGCACATTTACTCAGTTGTACTATAAGTGTCTGCAAGTGTTCTTAGCTATGTTTTGTGCCGAAGTACCTCCGATAAATATTGAAAATCGATAATCGAAAAAATCGGGTTATAGAAAGAGTGGTCCGATTTTAATTAAATTTGATACACTCATAGACAAAGACATAAGAAACGATATTCATAAGTTTCAAGGTTGCAGTTCTTACACTAGTGCAGAAAATCGATAATATATATATATAAAAGGCAAGATGTTTGCGTGTGTGTCTGTTAATCTGCCTGTATATCTGTACCTTTTTCAGCCCTTTTATTTTAGTTTTTGCTTCGGGTTTGGCTCTAAGTAAGTATAATTGTAGTTCTTAGGCTCAGCCATGATACCATTTACTCAGAGATCTTATTTAGCCTTAAAAATTCAGTTCACGACGGAAAAAAATTATTTGATATCGATACCAGGAAATCAAAATTTGACTTACATCCATTTATTTTTCTTTCAGTCTACGGTTTCGCTTTGAAAAAACTATTGCTTTTTAGTTTTTCGTGCCAACGTCCGAAGAGTATGAGCCCCAGGACCATGCATTAGTTTTAAAGCTTTATTTACACCCAAGCAACGCCGGGCTACACAGCTAATATATATATATATATATATATATATTTTTTTTTACGATGACCAGTGATTAAACTGGGAGCATAATCAACTCGGATTCGTTAAGTTCGTCAGAACGACATACTTCTTGATATAAACAAGAGCCTGGCAATGAAACTATCTCAAGTGATAGCGTTTAATCGAATTTAATGTGTAATTCTAAATCTGTAAAATTTTACGACTCACTAACATTCCGATTGCCACCCACCTATAATTCGGGAAATTCTGGTATAGTGAATTTTAAAATAAACAAAAAGAACATCTTAGTGTAAATGATTACGGAAATAATACGAATTTCATAAGTCTTTGTAGAAAGACTGAACAAAGGAATAACGTCAAATAAAAAGACGTAAAAAACGTTTATTGGAAATCCGAATTTTTCTTGTCACCCACGAACGCACTCATGCAATAATCGAAAATAGTGAGGTCTTGTCAGTCAAGACTGGTAATAAAAGTGCCTCAAAGATTTGTCACAATTTAAGATTTTATGGAAAAAATAATGTCACAACTAATAGGAAATTTACTGGAAAGGTACAAAAAGCAGAAGATATAAAATAACGAGATTCATGTGCGATGTGGTGCCGTGGATATCGGCTTGGAACGATAAATCGGGGAACTGAGTTCGAATTCCAGCTGAATTCATTGCATTCACTTACGCGCAAATACACTTAGGAAAGATATTAATCCGTCTCTTCCCTCCAGTTATGAGCTAAATAACAGGACAGATTGGGTTTTATAGCCTTGGTTGGCAACCAGTCTACTGCAGACTGCAATGGCAACCTACTGCGGGATAATACTGCCCAGTCAGTCATGTCTCATTCGAGACATGATCGCCTAAAGCGCACTTAACTGAGTGATTGAATATAATAGTTGGAAACTTGATTAAGGCTTCTACTGGGCATAAAGTAGGGGTCGGTTTTATATTCTTATGAAGTAATAAATTGATCCCCCATTAATTACTACTTAATAATGTGTGCATGAGCTGAGATCTTTGAACCAGCATAATAAAAAAATATATCCAAATGTTTAATAATTTTTGTTTTTATTTTTACCTGAAATTAAAGCCAAAATACGATCTTTAGAACGGCTCATGATTAATCATAATAGACATTCATTGTCTGTTATATTTAACAGCATATGTTTAGAAAATTATCTGCTGCGTCGATACACTATATATATATATATATATATATATATATATATATATATATATATATATATATATGCAGGTTTCATTGAATAATATAGACAAGTTTTGTCTATTAATTTTGTGTAGGATCCGTTCATACCGTCTGATATACTTGATGGTGATGTCGTTAAAAGACAACAAAAAATCACAGTATTTGTTGAATTTTTTATCGGGTCTAAGCTTTCGGCTCACATAAGCCATTATCAAAGAGTAAATATTAACACACAGTAAACATAGAACATTTAAGCTATTAACAATAAAGATAATTGAATTGAAAATATAAGTCCATCCCTACCGTGGCGGATGGCCGAAGACAGTGACAGTGGTGTTGTGGTCCCTGGTCTGATTACAGACATTTATATATATATATATATGTATATATATATATATATATATATATATATATATATATATATATATATATATATATATATAAATAAATAAATATATATATATATATATATATATATAAATAAATAAATATATATATATATATATATATATATATATATATATATATATATATAGTCAATCTGTGAGTCTGTGTGTGACTGTTCCCCATGCACAACTACATATTTTAAGCTACGCCATTCAAACTTTCTAGCGACATATATCTACAGGGAAGCCAGGTCGACACATACATTTTGAGTTTAACTTCAGCAATTTTCCCTTTCGCACTTTTTGACCAATGGTGCCGATTATTTATATTTGCTCCGTAAAACATCTAAAATCTAAGATGGTTGCTGAATTACGTCACAGAAATCAAATCACACGTGTCAAACCGACTAAAATATTTTTTATTAAAAAAAATGAGCCTTTATATTTAATTTTTATTCCGACATTTTACGTCACAGAAATCACATCACACGTGTCAAACGCGACTAAATTATTTTTGTTAAAATAAAAATTAAAAAGTTTTATATTTAATTTTTATTCAGACGTTTTAAAAATTCATTTGGCCAGCAAAAACATGTGAATATTTTTACCCGTAATATTGAAACAAAAGAAATATTTTTTTTAGAAAAAACTGTTCTTTCAAACAAAAAAAAAAAACATCTGTAAAATAAAAAGTGGCATGTTCTACTACTAAAATGTTTCGAATTGCACGGACAATGCCGGGCTATGAGCTTAGTATATTATAAATCTTACATATTTTCAGGAATTATGGCTATATATATTGCTTAATACTTTCGTTCTTGTGAATATCTTTTGGCGTTTCATTGAGTTTTGTTGGTCCCTCGTGTGATTTTGTCACTCACATCGCAATCAACAGCGTTGCAGTTTGGAGAATTAGGTTTATCAATGTAACGAGTGATACGGTTGCAGAAATTAGATAACAGTCACGACTGGGTTCTTCTGCTCTTGTTTGTGTCACATAGTGTAACGTTCTTTTGCCTGACAGTGTAATTCTACCAGCCACCCTCTTGATCCAGAGCATCACTATTTACTCAGGCACATGATATACGAATTCGTGTTGAGTCTGAGTCTTTGGTGTTGATTGGAATTATCATACAACAATTTCCGAATATCTTGATTTGTATGCGGTTAAAAAAATGTTTTGGCGGATTGAAATGAGGCATGGCGCCCTTTTTTTCGCAGACGGCGCCCAACTACCCCTACTTCATTGTGCAGGCAATAAGATTAAAAGCTAAGAACGTGTAGGCGTGAAAGTAAAACTATAAAGAGTCGAAAAATTACACACTATATATATATATATATATATATATATTGTTTTTTTTTTCATTTTTAAAGGAGTTATTTCGCTATCTTGGTTTCTACCATGAGTGGTGTCTTCATGCGATTTGTAATTTTTTAGTTATTAAAAATCGCCTGAAGACACCACTCATGGTAGAAACCAAGACACAGAAATAACTTGTTTCAAATATTCAAAAGTTCTACAATATAATTGTATAGAACACATTTTGATACAAATGTGTAATGGTCTAACCCTATTAGGACCAAAAACTAAGTATTAAACAATCAATATATATATATATATATATATATATATATATATATATAGACATCCGCAGACAGATCTGTTTTGCTGTATCACAGTTCATCAGTACGGTTGGAGTCCGATTGATTTTAACCCAGGATTGAATATATATATATGTACGCACATATATACATATATATATATATATATATATATATATATATATATATATGCATATTATTCTTTCTTTGTGTCGAATGCTTATGTTCCCATATATATATATATATATATATATATATATATGTGTGTGTGTGTGTGTGTGTGTGTTATATGTTTGCACTAAACAATGAAGACCAAAAACATATTTATTAGTAGTATACATTTTTTATGTTTTTTACATCGAAGAATGTTCGAATACAACTCTTCATTGAAAATATATATATATGAAAAGTGTATTTTTGATATATATATATATATATATATATATATATATGAAAAGTATATTTTTGATATATATATATATATGAAAAGTGTATTTTGGGCAGCAAATATTTATCAGAAAAATCATGAGTAAAATATAATACACCAACAATGTACCACTCTTACCATATATATATATATATATATATATATATATAAATTTATTCATAAATGGAACTTTATCTGTGTGTGTGTGTCTGTGTGTGTGTCCGCTACCTATAGACTCCGAAACGGTTGAACCGACTTTCTTGAAGATTTATACAGTTGTACTACAAGCGTCTGCGAGTGTTCTTTGCTAGGTTTTGTGCCGAAGTACTCCAGATACATATCGAAAATCGATAATCGAAAAAATCAGGTTATAGAAGGAGTGCTCCGAATTTAATCAAATTTGATACACTCATAGACAAAGACATAAGAAACGATATTCAGAAGTTTCAAGGTTGCAGTTCTTACAATAGTGCAGAAAATCGATAATATACATATATAAAAGGCAAGATATTTGTTTGTGTGCCTGTTTATCTGCCTGTATGTCTGTATTTTTTTTCAGCCCTTTTATTTTAGTTTTTGCTTTGGGTTTGGCTCTACGTAGGTGTAATTGTAGTTCTTAGTCTCAGCCATGATACCATTTACTCAGAGGACTTACTTAGCCTTCAAAATTCAATTTACGAAGAAAAAAACCTTATTTGATATCGATAGCAGGAAATCCAAATATGACTTACATCCATTCATTTTTCTTTCTGTCTAAGGTTTCGCTTTGAAACAACTATTGCTTTTTAGTCTTTCCTGCCAACGTCTAAAAAGTCTGAGCTCCTGGACCATAGATTAGTTTTAAATCTTTCATTACACCCGTGCAACGCTGGACTATACTGCTAGTATATATATATATATATATATATATATATATATATATATATATATCCTTTGACAGTCTTCTTTCTAATCAGTACGGTTAGACATCCGATTGCTCTTAACAAGGGTTGAAATCTGACCGAACTGACATCAGTAGTTGATTCTACCTCTTGGCCTTGGACGCTCAGTAGAAGGAAAGTGGAGTTCAGTTAGTGTGTGTGCGTACTTTCGTGTGAGTTTGTGTAACTGACGATTGCAAAACTTTTGAAATTCTGATTTACCCTAAACAATGAGGTATATATATATATATATATATATATATATATATATATATATATACCTCATTATTTATATATATATATATATATATATATATATGGGAGTATGCATTGTAGATATGTTATTTTTGATAAAACATTTTTTTTAAATTCTAACAGCCCTCATACACACACACACACACACACACATATATGTGCGTGTATATATATATATATATATATATATATATACCTGTGAGAGTGTTTGTGTGTGTGTAAATAAACATTATTATTTATGGGATTATATCCAAACGAGGACACTTGTAAATATTGCTTGGTTTGAACAAACCACATAGTCCTGCGCATGCGTACGCGTGTGTTAAGATTTGCTAATCTCTTCAGCATGCGTATGCAATAGCAACGACTGAAAATCAGAATGTGAACGCATAATCCAGGTTTTTAAGGGATTATCTGAAGCTATTTCTGGAAAACAACCTATGGATTAACTGTTTGTCAAGACAAGTCATTCATTGTCAAAATAGAAACATTACACACGTGACTACATTCATTTCTCTGCTCATATAAACGTTCATATTATGTACACCTCTACAGCTACAGAGGTAGGGATAGGAAAAAAGAAATAGAAAAGGAAACAGCTTCAAGTCATTCAGATTCTCTTCTTCCTATTCCGTTGGTATAATGGAAGCAGCACTCATGAGCTTTCTTGCTGAGAACAGCTGGCTTGTTGAACGGACTCCCGAGAGAATGCTTCCTCCTTCATTACAATCTTACAAAAAGAGGAAAGAAAAAATTCAGATAATTCATGTTCTCATCTTCTTATTTGATTGGTATAAAAGAAGCTGCACTCAGGAGATTCTTACTGAAGACAACTGGCCTGTAGAATCAACTCCCGAGAGGATGCTTCCTTCTTCATGACAATCTTACAAAAAGAGGAAAGAAAAAATTCAGATCATTCATATTCCCATCTTCTTATTTGATTAGTATAATGTAAGTTGGAACTCATTAGATTCTACCTTAGGACAACTAGACTATAGAACCGACACCCGAGAGGAAGCTTCCTTCTTCATAACAATCTTACAAAAAGAGGAAAGAAAACAGTTTCTGATCATTCACGTTCTCATTTTCCTTATACAATGGTATAATGAAAGCTGTACTCTTGAGTCTCTATCTGAGAATAGCTGGCTTCTTGAACGGACTCCCGAGAGGATGCTTCTTTCTTCATCACAATCTGAACAATCTCTATTTCCAGTATGCATATCCACAACTAACGTTATTACATTTCCCCCATCATGGGCATTATTATAGAATAATATAAGCACAACTTAATATACAGAATAGCGAAAGAAAATAATGTCAAATTTGCATTGCCCTCGAAGAAATGCGCACATGAAAAGTAATATTCTTATGATTATATTAAACCTGGGAAAGAACAGGACAAGTTATTAAACATGGCAAATTAAAGGACTAGATATTCTACTGCAGTGGTTCCCAAACTTTTTTCTGTCATTTCCCCCTACACCCAGTTCAACCATCCAGATTTCCCCCTTCATGTGTATGAGAGAAAGAGCAGTTAAAATACACTGAGACTATTTATTAATTTATTTTTCAAATGTACAAATATACTGATAAACTTATAAATGCATAGTAAAGTGGATAGGGAGCAGTTAGTAACAACTAAGCATAGCCATAGAGAGCTGTTAGTAACAAATAAAAAGAACTTTTGTTTGTTCTTCTACTTCAGAATTAAATTAGTGACAAGGGTGATGCTGCTTCATGTACACCAGTTTATCAATATCAGGGTTAGTTTTGGCAAGCACGCAACGTATCTCACACTCTCTCTCTATCTCTCTCTCTCTCTCTCTCTCTCTCAATCCCCCCAAAGATGAGAAAATCTATCTGAGATTTTTTTATTTAGTAGTTAGTGTAATTATTCTCCCCCTGGTAATTTCAAATTTCCCCCAGGGAAAATTTGAACCCAGTTTGGGAATCGCTGTTCTAGTAAGTAAAAACTAAGAAGTTTCTTGCTTAAAATATTGCAGCTAAAAATAAACATTGAATCTAGGGTTTGATTCCGATGGGGTGGATCTTTAGTGTCCATCTTTGTTGAAAGATGCATAACCAATAAGAAGAAAATATACTTATGCGTAGTATAATGCATATATTCATTACCTATATAGTAATTTAATACATGCAAATATTATTAAGAGGGGTGTATTTTCAGTATTTTGGACATAATAATGTTACATTTTATATTCTCCAGAGCAATTAATAAAACACCGTATTTTCGTATGGATAGGAATGAACATACTGAATATGAATCTAAGTTATATATGTGTACCACTTGCGGCTTATCCCTTTATATTGCACTAGCAGTATAGCCCGGCGTTGCTCGGGTGTTATGAAAGCTTTAAACTAATCCATGGTCCTGGAGCTCAGACTCAGCCTAAAGAATATTTGAAATAATAAAATAATTGCGACAATTTTTCAATCGCACCTAGTGTGTATATATATATATATATATATATATATACTAGCAGTATAGCCCGGCGTTGCTCGGGTGTTATGAAAGCTTTAAAAGTAATCCATGGTCCTGGAGCTCAGACTCTTTGGAGGTTGGCACGAAAGACTAAAAAAACAATAGTTGTTTCCAGTTAAAACGAAACCGTAGACTGAAAGAAAAATGAATGGATGTAAGTCAAATTATGATTACCTGGTATCCATATCAAATAAGTGTTTTCGTTGTAAATTGAATTTTGAAGGCTAAATAAGTCCTCTGAGTAAATGGTATCATGGCTGAGACTAAGAACTACAATTATACCTACTTAGAGCCAAACCCGAAGCAAAAACTAAAATAAAAGGGCTGAAAAAGATACAGATATACAGGCAGATAAACAGACACACACAAACATCTTGCCTTATATATATATATTATCGATTTTCTGCACTATTGTAAGAACTGCAACCTTGAAACTTCTGAATATCGTTTCTTATGTCTTTGTCTATGAGTGTATAAAATTTGATTAAAATCGGAGCACACATTCTATAACCCGATTTTTTCTATTATCGATTTTTGATATTTATCGGGGGTACCTAGGCATAAAACCTAGCTAAGAACACTCGCAGACGATTATTGTACAACTGTGTAAATTTTCCAGAAAATCGGTTCAGCCGTTTCGGAATCTATAGGTAACGGACACACACACACACACACAGACAAAGTTCCATTTGTTATATAAGTTTAGATAAAATGGTGCTTCTTTCTCGGGTTTTGTCGTTTTTCATCGTCTTTCGGAGCCTCTTGAACAGCATGGGCATGTTTTGGCAGGATTTAATCTAATGGAAAAGTAAATCGTTTTCATATGTTTCTGTAATGTCAGAAGAATAGGTTGAAAAATCGTTATTTCTTACAAAAGCCGAAGTAAGTTATATTACCATTTTGCCAAGATTTACTTCAGTTTATCAAAGGTAAATACAGTTTGAATGTTTTCACTCTTAATGATCTTAACGCAGTCATTCACAACCACGGATTTAAAGGAAACAGATTTTATTCTCAACACTGAAGATCACGATTTGATCTCGAAGTATCTTGCATACGTGAAGCAATAATTTGTGGCCAAAATGGAAATCTGGTTACGGGAAAGACTTTCTGTGAGTAAACTGTTAATTTTGTTAATGGAATATATCAAAAAATTTCTCACGGTTCATTTGTTTCGTTCATTGATTTTGTTTATTGGGATATCAAATTCTATGGGACATTTAATGCCAGTATCTAAATATTTTGAACAGTTTTATTGCCTCACCTACTAAAAATATATTATACGTTTTTAATAAGTTCATAACTGTTTTTCTTTAAAGGTTTAACTATCTGCCTATAGCTAGGATTCTAACAGATGCTATTACCCAGGATCAGGGTGAACCTGGAAACAGCAATTAGAATACCCGGTTCATTTAAATATGTTTATAAGCTTTGGAAGTTGTGCTGTCTGTAACAATTAAGATGCAAAATGTTGGTCATGACTATATATGTTTTGTCATGTCGCATACACTAGAAATAACAGCGTCAAGAATTACTGTCATACATTTTTTGTCTCGAATGCTTATTATGTTCCCATATATATATATATATATATATATATATATATATATACAGTACTGTGCAAAGTATTATGGCAAGAACTATTTTATCTTTTATGAAGCATCAAAATAAACTTTAAAATCACCCTTGTCTTAACACTTTTGCACACTACTGGTAGTGTGCAAAAAATATTAGGACAGGAGTGGCTTTCCCAAAAAAGTCACTGAAATTCAAATGCAGGGTAAAAAGCCAAATCTTTGTAAGAATTATTTAACTAAAAAGAAAGAGGAAGGAAGGCTTTGGAATTTGAATTGGCCCCCATAAAGCCCTGATCTGATTGAAAGTCTATGGGATATTTTGGATAAAAAAATTGATAAATCTAATGTTACTTCGCAAGACACACTTTGAGGACAACAGGAGATACTATTAGATATATTGTGATGTCAATGTCTGACAGAATGAAGGTTGTGATCAAAGCATAAATATTAAATTTATTTTGTAACAAGTATTGGTTTCTTGTTAAAGCATTTGTTGAGTAAATCAAATAAAATGACTTTAATTAAATTTTTTATTTTCTGTCAATATGCCTCATAAAAGATAAGATAGTTCTTGACCTAATATTTTTGCGCAGTACTGTATATATATATATATATATATATATATATATATATATATATATATATATATCGCTCATTCAGTGAAATGAATTAGATCGCGCTATCTATTGGGCGCGTATAATGATATGCGCTAAAAAGTCTGCCTACTTCCACCGAACGCCCATAGCCCAGGGGTACAATCGCCGACCGACGCCATTTCCGTCGGTTTTCAATCCTGGGTAAAAAAGCAAATGGAGTCTAAACGTACTGATGAGCTGTGATACGGCGAAACGAATCTGTCTGCGGATGACAATATATATATATATATATATATATATATATATATATATACTAGGTGCGATTGGTAAATTGTGGCAATTATTTTATTATTTCAAAGCAAAAGGCTATTATACTAAATATTAAATTTATTTTGTAACAATTATTTTTTTCTTGTTAAAGTATTTGTTGAGTAAATCAAATAAAAGTATCTTAATTAAATTGTTTATTTTCTGTCAACATGCCTCATAAAAGATAAAATAGTTCTTGTCCTAATACTTTTGCACAGAACTGTATATATATATATATATTATTTTTACGACGCGTATTCCTAGCAGCACGTTTCCTCTAATTACACCAAAACGACGTCGATTATGTTTGTTCTATGGAGACCCGTATTCAAACTCAGATGTCGAATCCCTTATTCAATTTCTTCTTCTTCTTCTTCTTCTTCTTCTTCTTCTTCTTCTTCTTTGACTTTTACTTCATACATATACGACAAAGTCAGCCGAGGGTGTTCCATTTAGACGGATCGAAGTCGTTTGTGAAATTTTATTGATTTCAACGTTGGATCAACTTATTTGAATCATGTCAGTTAAGGCCTGGATTGAATGTTCAAGATGTCGAAAATATTTGGTTCCAACAGGACGGCACCACATGCCTCACAGCCAATGCAACAATGGCTTAATTGAATGAGAAGTTCTTAGATTGCATCATCTCTCGAAACAGTGATTGTATCATCTCTCGACAGTGATGTCAATTTGTCCACCACGATCGTGCAATTTGACGCCTTTAGATTTCTTCTTTTGGGGTCCTTTGGGGTCATCTCAAAATTAAGGTCTATGCCAACAAGCCATCTACAATTCTACAGCTGAAGGATAATAATCTAAGACGTATTCGTGAGATCGGGGAGCAACTATACAAAGACGTCATCAAAAATTCTGAGACATCGAGTGGAGGTTTGCCCCCGAAGCGGTGACAGACATTTGAGTGATATTATTTTTACACATAATTACCATAACGCAAATAAGATAATCCAATAGTGAAATCTTATTGATTTCACAAAGAACACTGTTTTATTCACTTCTATCTTCGATCCATCGTAATAGAAAATATTATATATGATATATATATATATAAGTAAACCTCTAGACAAGACTATTTCCTTCTCATAGTTGATGCAATAAAAATATCTCTACAGAAAGATGTTGAGAAGACCATGGAACAAACATAAGAGCTCAGACAAAATTCTAGAAACAATGGCGACAACGTAAGGTAGACATCTGAAATTTCAGGATCACATAATATGAAATAAGCATTCGAAAATTCGATAACCTCGTGTTAGATTGAAGATAATCGCGACAGAGGAAAGCAACGTACAACCTAATTGGCGAGAATGGACAGCGTGTTAGGGATGGAAAATGAAAGAAAGCATCACAAAGAACTCAAAATAGTAGAAGGCTATGATCGCCAACGTCCTGTAGGGATTCGACATATAGAAGACACCCAGAACGAGATCTACAGATGAAGAAATATTTATTTGACCGTTGAAGCCCCACCAACACGTCCTATCGAAAATGGCAGCAATTCTCTTAAACTAACATCAAGCCTATCTTATACCGACAATCTGAATCTTGTCGAATAGCCGTAAATAAACAGAACGGGGCCTGTGTGCGCTTAAACGACATGACACCTACTTGCATAGAACTCTTGCACGAATTCGATCATTTACATTGTAAGTGTTACAGTTTAAAACTCAGACGGATATATTTAACATGTGTAAGTATTAATACCCACATGATGCCCGAAAAGTGAGAATTTTCTCGGAGAATCGTAGAAACCTAAACGTGAAATTAGCTACAAAGACCAGAATTGTCATTATCCTTCAGGGTTTAGAAGTTTAAATTTCATCGACATAAACAAAGAGAAAATAGATTTAGGTAGGTCTGAAAAGTCTAAAATACAGACTATGAATAGGATTTAGATAAAAGGAAAATTATCTATCTATCATTATATCTATATATCTATCTCACTCTCTCTCTCTATATATATATATCATTATATCTCTATCTATAACCATATCTATCACCATAACTCTATCTATCTATCTCACTCTCTCTCTATATATATATCACTATATCTCTATCTATCTATCTATCTATCTATCTATCTATCTATCTATCTATCTCTATTTTTCTCTGTATCTCTATGTATATATTTATCACTATCGCTATCTATATATCTTTCTGGCACTCTGTCTCTGTTTCTCTCTATTTCTTTATATATAAATATATATATATATATATATATATATATATATATTCTCTCTGTTTTTATATATATATCTATTGCTCTCTATATATCTTTCTGTCTCTCAGTTTCACTGTTTCGCCCTCTTTCTTTATCTCTCTCTCTTTCTCTGTTTATCAATCTATATCTCTTTTTCTCTATCTCTCTATGTATATATTTATCTCTATCACTATCTGCATATCTTTCTGTCTCTCCGTCTCTATCCCCTTCTTTGTCTCTCTCTCTCTATCTATCTATCTCTATTTTTCTCTGTATCTCTATGTATATAATTATCTATATAACTCTCTTTATATCTTTCTGTCTGTCGTTTTTGCTCTCTCTCCTCTTCTTTATCTTTCTCTCTCTCTCTCTATCCATCTATCTATCAACCTCTATTTTTCTCTATATATCTATGTCTATATTTTTCTATGTCACTATCTATCTATCTATCTATCTATCTATCTATCTATCTATCTATCTATCTATCTCTAAGCGCTTGGGTTTCACACGTACAACCCGACTATATATCACATCCCGTATCAGTCGCGGTTGCCGGGAACAGTTTGGCAATTACCAGTGTTTCCGCTCGAACTGGACATTTCTAGTCAAGCTTTTTGTGTTCTTTTCAGATAAAAGGCTGAGATGAAGAGACACGTTTTTTCTGCTAGTTCGCACATAAATTAGAAGACTATGACGACTAGGTATATATTGTAAGTATGAGAAATCAAAAAAAGAAACCCTAAATAAAAAGTTTACAGAAATAAGAGCCATGGAGAAATAAAAGCCTTGCCGGGATTCGTCATTGACGGCCATAATCTCAATACGGTGTTGATAGCAGACACGAAAAGGAAAATGCAGGACCAGAAGTTATCAAAAAAAAAAACTGTGAAAAGAAAGGACTGAGCATAAACCTCAAGAAAATTAAATATATGGTCATCCGTAAAAAGAGGAGACCAATATGCAAACTGCAATTTGGAGGATCAAAAATAAAACAAGTAAAAAATTCAAATACTTGGGAAATATTTTGACAAATGATAGAAAATGGGACACAGATTCAAAGACGCATTGGTATGGCCAAAGACGCATTTCAGAAGCTAACCAGTGTACTAAAAGACAGGAAAATCTCATTAGAAACAAAGAAAAGAGTGCTGGATGGCTATGTGATATCTGTCCTTCTGTATGGAAGTGAATGCTGGACGATATCATCAAGGATGAAGGAGAGGCTTGAGGCAGCAGAAATATGGTTTTACAGAAGGATTCTGGGGATATCATTGACAGAGAACGCGTGCAAGGATGAGGTGTTGGAAAGAATGCAAACAAGAAGAAAACTGATAATAAATATCGAGAAGAGACAAATGAAGTTACTGGGACACGTAATAAGGAAACAAAGTCTGGAGAACTTAATTATCAGAGGTCGGATGAATGGAAGATGAGACACGACGAAACAGCGCGAGACGTACTTGTTGACTGAGCGGGGGTTAAAAAAGATACCAAGAGGAAAAATTATTGAGAGCAACAAGAGACAGAGCCAAGTGGAAGTCCATCACCTTCTATGTCCTGAAGGGACACGAATTTTTGCATGGAGAGGCTTCCCTAATTGTTGTTATTATTATCACAGGTTTCGTCTGTTGTGCTCTCAGGCCTTTATCATGTGTACATCGGTTATTTATTTTGCAGTAATGTTTAAGATGTATAAACAGTAATGTATTTTATATTATTACTAAAAAGTTTAATCTAAAGTGACGGAGATTTAGCTAGTGAGAAAGGGAGGAAGTGAAATTGGTAGTTAGGAACAAGTTAGATAGGAACATACTGACATAGATAGATAGATAGATAGATAGATAGATAGATAGATAGATAGATAAAAATAGTAGATAGATAGATAGATAAAAAATAAAAATTCAAAAGTAGACAAGGAAAAATGCATAGATAGATAGATAGATAGATAGATAGATAGATAGATAGATAGATAGATATGAAGTGACTGGGATAGATAGATGTGAACAGACTGACATAGATAGATAGATAGATAGATAGATAGATAGATAGATAGATATGAAGTGACTGGGATAGATAGATGTGAACAGACTGACATAGATAGATAGATAGATAGATAGATAGATAGATATGAAGTGACTGGGATAGATAGATGTGAACAGACTGACATCGATAGATAGATAATGAATTCATCACATGATGAGAAAAGTAGAAATGTGTTGATTTAAAGACATTTTTATGAACACGTGTAGATAATATTAGGATGTGCGTTGTGGTGCAGCGGATACCGACTCGGGACGACAAATCGGGGTGCCGAGTTCGAATTCCAGTTGAATTCTTTGTATTCACTTATGCACAAATACCCTTGGGAAAGGTATTAGTCCGTTTCTTGCCTTCAGATTGGGTTCTATAGCCTTGGCTGGTAACCAGTCTACCGCAAAAAGCAATGGCAACCTACTACGTGATAATGTTCTGCCCAGTCAGCCATGTCTCTTTCGGGACATGATCCCAAAGCGTGTATCACGTATGGCACTTAACTGACTGATAGATAATATTATACACACTTAGATAGATATATATATCATGAACTATGGAAATAGGGAGAATTGTAGAAATTGGTTAATTGAGAGTTAGATATTATCAGATAGAAAATATTGGAGACTTAGATTATAGTGGAGACTTGAAGGTAGACAGATAATAATTGACTCTTAGAAATAGACGGAGACTCATGTATAGATATTAATGGAGACCCGTTGCCAGATAATAATGGAACCTCGTAGATAGATATATGGATAGATATATAATTGAATAATGTAAAGAGGCAAACATAAACTTATTAAAAATTTTGTTTTGGAAATTGTTAGTGCTCAGTAAAAAAAAAAAAACAACTCTTTAAATCAAAATTCTCATTGATAGGATTCTCAATATCCGGTGTAAATTCATGATAAAAATTCCTCAAGTATATATATATATATATATGTCAGGCTAGAGACTTATTGATACAACTACTCTTTGGGGGCTTTCGGTTAGTAAGTGAATGAGAATGAAAACAGTACAAAATGTCGTTTATAATTTTTACTGTTGTTGTTAATATTTATGTTTTTATTTCTTGTCCAAATTTGTTGCGTCTTCTTTCCACACGCAATTGGTTCGATCTGTTTCGTCTTTTTTTCTCTTTCTTCTTTTTCGTTCGTAACGTCATTAAAAGATTTTCGTAACCCGATTTCTTCTTATTAGTATTCATTATTTTCTTTCTTTCTTTCTTTCTTTCTTTCTTTCATTCGTTCGTTCTTCCCTTATTTATTTAATTCCTTATTTCTTTCGTCAGTTTTCTTTCAGTCGTTCTAGCTTTTGTTCTTTCTTTCATTCTTTTGTCTTTCTTTCTTTCTTTTTCTATCTTTCTTTATTTCTTTCTTTCTTCTGCTTCCGCTTTACTTCCTTCTCGATTTTCCTTCTTCGACTTATTTCTTTCTGTCTTTCTTTCTTTCTTTATTTCTTTCTTTCTTTATTTCTTTCTTTCTTCTGCTTCCGCTTTACTTCCTTCTCGATTTTCCTTCTTCGACTTCTTTCTTTCTGTCTTTCTGTCTTTCTTTCTTTCTTTCTTTCTTTCTTTCTTTCCTTCTCGCTTTTCGTTTACTTCCTTCTCGATTTTCCTTCTTCTGACTTATTTCTTTCTTTCTGTCTTTCTTTCTTTCTTTCTTTCCTTATTTCTTTCTTTCTTCGGCTTCCGCTTTACTTCCTTCTCGATTTTCCTTCTTCGACTTATTTCTTTCTGTCTTTCTTTTTCTTTCTTTCTTTATTTCTTCTGCTTCTGCTTTACTTCCTTCTCGATTTTCCTTCTTCGACTTCTTTCTTTCTGTCTTTCTGTCTTTCTTTCTTTCTTTCTTTCTTTATTTCTTTCTTTCTTCTGCTTCCGCTTTACTTCCTTCTCGATTTTCCTTCTTCGACTTCTTTTTTTCTGTCTTTCTTTCTTTCTTTCTTTCTTTCTTTCTTTCTTTATTTATTTATTTCTTCTGCTTCCGCTTTACTTCCTTCTCGATTTTCCTTCTTCGACTTATTTCTTTCTGTCTTTCTTTCTTTCTTTATTTATTTATTTCTTTATTTCTTTCTTTCTTCTGCTTCTGCTTTACTTCCTTCTCGATTTTCCTTCTTCGACTTCTTTCTTTCTGTCTTTCTGTCTTTCTTTCTTTCTTTCTTTCTTTCTTTCTTTCTTTCTTGCTTCCGCTTTACTTCCTTCTCGATTTTCCTTCTTCGACTTCTTTCTTTCTGTCTTTCTTTCTTTCTTTATTTATTTATTTCTTTATTTCTTTCTTTCTTCTGCTTCCGCTTTACTTCCTTCTCGATTTTCCTTCTTCGACTTATTTCTTTCTGTCTTTCTTTCTTTCTTTCTTTATTTATTTATTTATTTATTTCTTCTGCTTCCGCTTTACTTCCTTCTCGATTTTCCTTCTTCGACTTATTTCTTTCTGTCTTTCTTTCTTTCTTTCTTTCTTTCTTTTTTATTTCTTTCTTTCTTCTGCTTCTGCTTTACTTCCGTCTCGATTTTCCTCCTTCGACTTCTTTCTTTCTGTCTTTCTGTCTTTCTTTCTTTCTTTCTTTCTTTCTTTCTTCTCTGCTTCCGCTTTACTTCCTTCTCGATTTTCCTTCTTCGACTTCTTTCTTTCTGTCTTTCTGTCTTTCTTTCTTTATTTCTTTCTTTCTTTCTTTCTTTCTTCTTCCGCTTTACTTCCTTCTCGATTTTCCTTCTTCGACTTCTTTCTTTCTGTCTTTCTGTCTTTCTTTCTTTCTTTCTTTCTTTCTTTCTTTCTTTCTTCTGCTTCCGCTTTACTTCCTTCTCGATTTTCCTTCTTCGACTTATTTCTTTCTGTCTTTCTTTCTTTCTTTCTTTCTTTCCTTATTTCTTTCTTTCTTCGGCTTCCGCTTTACTTCCTTCTCGATTTTCCTTCTTCGACTTATTTCTTTCTGTCTTTCTTTCTTTCTTTCTTTATTTCTTTCTTTCTTCTGCTTCTGCTTTACTTCCGTCTCGATTTTCCTCCTTCGACTTATTTCTTTCTGTCTTTATGTCTTTATTTCTTTCTTTATTTCTTTCTTTCTTCTGCTTCCGCTTTACTTCCTTCTCGATTTTCCTTCTTCGACTTCTTTTTCTTTGACTTCTTCTACTTCTTCTTCCACGTCTTCTTTTTTCTTTTTATTATTGTGTTCTTTACAATTTCTATTCTTTTCCTTATCCAAACTGTTATTCTAATATTGTTCGTCTTCTTCTTCTTCTTCTTCTTCTTCTTCTTCTTCTTCTTCTTCTTCTTCTTTCCATCTTCTTCTCCTTTTTCTTCTTTGACATCTTCTTCTCATTCTTCAACTTCCCCTTACTTTCGTTCTCTTTCCACTTCTTCTACGCCCTCTTCTCTCTTTCTCCTTCTTTTCGCTTTCTTATTGTTGTTGTTCTTCTTCTTCTTCTTCTTGTTCTTCTTCTTTTCTTCAATTTCTCTTTCTTCTTCTTTTTCTTCTTCTTCTTTTTTCTTCCTCTTCTTCAAATTCCCCTTATTTTCCTTCTCCTTTTAATTCTTCTACGCCTTCTTCTTCTTCTTTTCTTCTTCTTCTTTCTTTCTTTCTTTCTTTCTCCTTCTTTTATCTTTCTTCTTCTTGTTGTTCTTCTGGTTCTCCTTTTTTCTTCTTCTTCTTCCTGCTCTTCTTCTCCGACTTCTTTTTCCTCTTCTTCAAATTCCCTTATTTTCCTTCTCCTTTCACTTTTTCTACGCCTTCTTCTTTTCCTTCTCTCTTTCTTTTTCTTTTCATTTTCTTCTCCTTCTTCTTCAACTTCTTTTCTTTCTTCAACTTTCCATTATTTTCCTTCTTCTTCCACTTCTTCCCTTCTTTCACGTCATCTTTTTCTTTTTAGTCTTGCATTCTTCTTCATCCTTTTTATTATTTTCCTTGCCCAATCTCTTACTTTTTTCTCCTTTTCTTCATTTTTTAAATGATCTTTTTTCTTCTTCATCTTTCTTTGTACTTATATTTTTCCTTTTCCCATGTTTTCATTCTTAATTGCCCTTCTTTTCATATTTTTTCTTTTTTGTTTACATTATTCCCCGTCTTTTCATTTGCCTTTTCTCTTTTATTGCTTAACACTCTACCTGTTCTTTTTTCTCCCCAATCTTTCCCTTTTTTCTCTGTTATTCCTTCTTTCTCTTCAAATTTCTCCTCATTCATGGCTGCATCCCAAATTTCCCGCCTATTTTTGCTATATCCTCCCTTTTCTATATCGTCGTTTTCTCCATCGTCTTTATTTTCTTTATTTTCTCGTTCGCATTTACGCCCCGCCGTCATGTTTCCCACCCCCACACAAACTTCATTTCTTCACGCCTTCCTTTTTCGCTTTCTTCAAACAATTCCTAACCTTATTCCCTCCCCCACCTCTAAGGCATATCTCCTACCCGTTACCTTACATTCTCTGCCTACATCTCAAGCGAATCCCCTTTCAATCAAAATCCACTTCCCCAACTCCTTTACCCCATTCTCTTCATCCTATTAAGCTTTACTTCATTCCATCCCGACCCTCACGTAATTGTTTCCCCGTTCTAATATTTTTTTTTCTCCAGAGAAAGACTCTTTCAAATATTTGAGCATTTAAGCTGAGAAAATTGTCGAAGAATGTTTATTGCTTCTCTTCTTTCTATACCATTATTCTCTGTTCTAAAGTGGTCTTGTTTCGTTTTTAAATACTTCCGCCATTTTTTCATTCTTCCTTCTCGCAACTACAGTTCTCTTCATTTTTCTTAACTTCATTCGTTTTAATTTTAGAGTGACTCTTTGATTTCATTTGTGTTTTAACTTCTCTTTTTGTTTCCCTAACCATCTTGAAATACCCATAAAATAAACGAAATAACCTTGGTTTCAAGACAAGCCTTTCTAGTCGGTTGTTCTCGTAGAAACAGTGACAAAGATGTTGCACAATGCGTTGACGTTAATTCTTACATTGTTCTTAAACATCGTCGTCGTTTGTTTGTGAAACGCATTATCTCAATCGTCAACATTTTCCTCAATTTTCATTTTATTTTTGGTGTGGGGGGACCAGCAATTTCTATGTATCTTCAGAAGACCAAATATGACTCGACAGCAAGTAAGACTGAGTTGCGCCAATCCTCTAGCTGGAAACTTTAATGAAATATTGTTGGGCATTACAAACAAAAACATGAAACGGAATGTCGCATAGTTAACATTTTATCCCGACCCGGACATCGTCAATTACGATCGGCCATTGTATCATGAAAGATGAAGGAATGACTTGTAGCAAATGAAATGGTATTCTACAGAAGGATACTGAAGAAACTATGGACCGATAATGGAAACGAAAGGGAAACTTATAATTAACAACAGGAAAAGACAGCTGAAATTTCTGGGATAGGTAATGAGGAAAAAGCGCTTGGAGAGTCTGATACTCACAAAAGAGAGGGAAAGAGAGACAGAAGATAGCCAAGTATGACATACTTGATGGGCTTGAGAAAATAGATAACGAAGGAGGGTTAGGGAAGGTAACAAGAGAAAAGATTTTACGAACTACAAGAAATCGGAAGTTGGGAATGGCTATGAACGCCCACCTCTTGAAGGGACACGGCACATAGATGATAAAAAAGTAGAAGTGTATCTCCATAATATTCATACCACTGCGGATATTACATACCTATGTTTCAGTATCGGCAGAGAAAGCTCATCTCTCTAAGGTGGGTGTTGATATCTCTGCAGGTAATACGTTATTTCTGCCCTAAAGAAAAAGAAAGCAACTAAGGAAAGCAACTCACTTATCTCATTTTCAAATCGGGACGTGTTTGTGTCTATGTTTACGCGTTTGTGTTTTGTTTTTGTGTTTGTGTATCTGTTTTTGTTTTTTGTTTTTGTGTGTTGTCTTTTTTGTGTGTTTTGTTTTTTGTTTGATTTTGTTTGTGTGTTTGTTTTGTTTTTGTTTTTGTGTTTGTTTTTTTGTGTATATATTTAATTTTGTTTATATATATATATATATATATATATGCAAGTTTCATTAAAAATTACCTGCCGATTTGAACAAGTCATCTTAGATAACTTTTCTTTTTGAGTTTATATATACACACATATGTCTGTGTGTGTAATTCTATTACTGATGTTAATTTGCCCCGTAGAAATAACCTATGCAATTGTCACAATCCCTACCACTGCCCTGTATCTAACATGTGTTTAACGTTTCTATAATCATGTCTCATCATTCACTAATACGGATAAACAAGTTAGAATCTCTAGATCGTAGAACGAAAAAAATCATCATTTGTCTGCAAGAAAAAATGCAAATTATTAAGTTTTTGAATAGTGATTTATTATTAAATCAAAGATATGAAACTACAGTAAATGGTAAACATATTAAAGTATAAAGTTTTAAAATTCTGTTAAAATCCTCAAATATGTAATCTCTCTTCTCATGTTATATTATCCTTTTCTACTTTATATTAAATGTGCGTGGTGGTCCAGTGGATATCGGCTCGGAACAAGAAATCGGAGAGCCGAGTTCGAATTCCAGTTAAATTCATTGCATTCACTTAGGCGCAAATACCCTTGGGAAAGGTATTAATCCGTCTCTTCCTTCAAGTTATGGGTTAAATAACAGGACAGATTTTGTTCTATAGCTTTGCCTGAGAACCAGTCTACCGCAGAAAGCAATGGCAACCTATTGCGGGATAATGTTCTGCCCAATCAGTCATGTCTCTTTCGAGACATGATCGCCCAAGCGTGTTTCACGTATGGCACTTAACTGACTGACTGACATTATATTACTGTTTGTGATGTATTCTAGTATTGGTTTTATACTGCATTTAATAATTGCTGATAGTATGTTTAGTTATGTATTTGTTTAATATTTTTTTTATTTCGTCTTTCAGTGAACTGATAATAGTTTCTAATTGAAAATTCAAATATGTATATATTTTAAATTTATTTTCAATTTTAATTTAAATTATTAAGTTGATGTAATCCAAGTCTTTGTACTGCTTTTTGACGTATTTTTATTTTATGTTCTTTTATATATTTTTCTTTGATCTTGTAATTTCATGTTCATAACTTGAATTGCAACATTGTAACTTTACTGTTACACCTCATTTCCGTTCTAATTTGAATTCTAATCTTTAGTTTTGTTTCATTGGCTTAAAGCTTCTCAACATCTCATTTGTTTGTTGTTTTTTTTGTTTTCTTTTACGTTCCACTTTCTTTGTCTCGTTTATTTCTTAGAATTCTCTCCTTTTTGAGTTTTTCTCTCTGTTTTCTTTATAGAAATGTTAATTTCTTATGTTTTATTTCGGTTTTTGATTTTCTGTTAATTATTCTTTCTTTTCTTTTTATTTTCTTTCTTTTTTTCGTTTCTTCTCTTTTTTCTACTTTCTTTTTTAAATGTATTTGTTGTAGAATTTTTAAATCAAGCTGAGTTGATGCTTCATAAAATGATTATTTTAGATAAATTACCGTTTATAACAATCATTTTCGACTACCCAATAAGACAGAAAGAGTCGCAATAAAATGTACAATTTTGTAGTAGATATTTACATGTTCTAACGTAAAAGTTTGATAATAATACAAATAACAATACTAATATATATATATATATATATATATATATATATAGTCTCCGCAGACAGATCTGTTTCGCTGTATCACAGCTCATCAGTACGGTTAGACTCCGATTGCTTTTTACTCGGGATTGAAATCGGAGTCTAACCGTATATATATATATATATAATAATTTACTATAATATGTAAGGTTGGCCAGAGGAGATCTGACTTGACATTCTGTAACATTTTTTCTTTGGTGTTGGTCCCAAAAAAAAATCAATATATATATATATATATATATATATATATATATATATATATATAGCTAGTCAGCCAGACAGACATACCTACTTTTCACCTAAACGGATCGTCAGGGAAAGCTTTATATATATATATATATATATATATATATATATATATATAAAAATAAAAATACGCTCTCTCTTTCTCTCTCTCCCTCTCTCTCTCTCTCTCTCTCTCTCTCTCACACACACACACACACACACACACACACACACACACACACACACACACACACACACAGAGACTAAATTCTAATAGTATCCCCAAAGCAATAAAAAGAACTAGATGACCCGTAGAAAACAATTTCAAATTCCTCAGAGATAAGGAAGGCGCAAGAAAAACTTAACTTGCGAGGGGGAAAAAACCCAACCGCGCACACACGAAATTTCTGATATATATTTATACCCGATACCTTAGACATCAGAAAGCAAACGATCGCTATATGTAAAATCACATTATGTTTATTCGCCTGAAGAGAGTCAACTTTATACTCGAAACACGTGTAGCGTCACAAATACCATGATGGACACTTATCATCCAAGAAGCAAGTAATATAAATAATAATAACAATAACAACAATAAATCTACACTTTAAGAAAACGTTCACGGCTTCTTGCAAATTTTATTTCCCCCTCCCTCCCTCTCTCTCTCTCTCTCTCTCTCTCTATATATATATATATATATATATATATATTACAAAAAACTTCAGGAGAATAACTGCATGGAATTAAGATCCGACACATCTATTTTTAATATTTTTTAAAGTTATGTTCAAACAAATAATTTAAATATGTCGGTTGTTTATCCATTTTGTTAATCTCCGGAACTTTCCATAACGATGTCTGTTTACCTAGGTATTTATTACGATACTGTTTCAGACCAGTGATATATATTAACGAGAAAACAAAATTTGTGTTTATAAGGCTTCATTCGGCTTCGTCTATCCTTCGTGGCAGATCGTTCAAGGTGCATCAATATATATATATATATATATATATATATATTGATACATGCTTCATAAAATAATATAGACACAATTTGTCTATTTTATGTAAATGTTTTTCATATTTTCTGATAAGTTTAATTGCATTATCATTAAATGAAAAAAAAATCACAATATTGATACATAATTTTTTGGTATAATGCAATTTAACATTTCGGCTTACATAATCCGAACAAAATAAACTACGAAATCTCCACAAATATCCTTAAATGCCTATAATTAATAATTGGCTTTTTCCAGTGGAATATTTCTTGTTTTGCTTTCCTGTGGTCATGTGGGAAATGCTAAACGGTGGTGCGATATTCGCTTCCAGCGTCTTGTATGCACGAGTTTTTTGTTGCTTGGAAAGCATACCATGCAAACAAAAACAGACTGTCATTATTGTTTGTCCGTGAATTGTTATACTATAACGTAATTGACATCTTTGAAAATGACTTACGAAAGCCGAAAACTTACATTAAATTTTTTAAAAAATTATGTATCAGTATTGTGATTTTATTTCTTCATTTAATGATAATGTTATTAAGCTTATCAGACAATATGAAAAAAATTGCATGAAATAGACAAATCTTGTCTATATTATTTAATGAAACATATATCAATGAAAAAATGCTGCCTAAATACACATATATATATCAGTAAAATTAAGGCAGACACGTTATTTCATGGTAAATCGGAAGTTTGGACTATTTCAGTCGAACTAGCATCAGCTTCCGTCTTTATTGTACAAAGGATTTTACACGAATGAAATTCACAAAGACCTCTAAAAAAACCCGAATAAAAATAAAGGTCACTCCCTTAAAAGTGAAAATATAAGAAAAAAATTATCATTACATCAGCTCGGCGAACATACATACATATTTATACATAAGCATATATATACGCAACATATAATCAGAGAGCACGCATAAGAGCGGATATGAACTTAAATCGAAAGATACATTCAGCAATTCAGTTAGATTACTAACCCATAGATTTGAAACATAAAGAAAGTGGATTAAGAGAGAGGGAGAGAGAGAAAGAGAGGGATAGAGAGAGAGAGCATTAAAAAGAAAGGGTAAGTATGTTAAAGCGTAAACGAAAAGGGAAGAGGAAAGAAGCTAGGAATACTTTTAAAATAGAATGAAAGGATGATAGGAGAAAATGAAAATAAAAATAAATAAATATTATAAATTAACGGAGAAAGGATAAGAAATTGGCGTCTAAAAAATTAAAAATATATTTAAGAGATAATCCGTTAATCCGTTGTGATCACAAAATCATCACATCCAAGCTCTTGTTCTAAGACCAAGCTCTTGTCTGTCAACCATTACAGGTAACCTCTTCTGCCTCCCATAAGCATGGACCAGGTGATTCTCCCGGAGAGTAATACACTACGCCTCCTCGGACTTACCCTGTCCTCAGACCTCAAATGGAACCACTATATTGAATCCATAGCAAAATCTACTGCTAAGAAGATTGGGTCACTATGTCGATCCAGGATATTTTTTCCAACTGAATCCATCCTGCATATATACAAGTCAACCATCCGTCCGTGAATGGAGTACTGCTGCCATTTATGGTCAGGTGCCCCTGCCGTTCTCCTCAGTGTTCTTGACAAGCTCCAAAGGAGAGTCTGTAATGTGATAGGTACGGATCTGGCGACTCGACTGCAGCCACTTCCCCATCGTAGAAATGTGGCCTCCCTTTGTCTGTTCTACAAATACTTTCATGGCTTCTGCTCGGATGAGCTTAAGTCACTGATGCCTCCTCAACAGGTGTTTACCCGTGCAACCAGACTGGCAACTGGGTCCCACCCATTCACAGTCAGGTTAGCCAAATGCAGACGACAATTCTACTCCTGCAGCTTCCTCTCTCGCACTTCCCGCCTGTGGAACTCGCTCCCGTATTCTTGCTTTCCTAACGGCTACAACCTCCAGAAATTTAAATGCAAAGTTAATACTCATCTACTAACCAATGGCCTCTAGCTGTCTCCCCTCCCCTGTATAACCTTCCCTTTCTCTCTTCCTATGTATCTGTCATCGCACCTTCTTTCTCAGCTTTCTATTGTTCCTTTTTAACTAGCTTGTACTCCTCACTCTTTTCTAATTAATCTTTTTACATTTATGTAACCCCCTGCACATCAGTGGCGTTTCCGCCTTGCTCGGGGTGAAATGATTAAAAAAATATATATATATATATAATAAAATAATACTAATTATACAACCAACAAAACACATATAATACAATGGAAAATTAAAAAAATTAAAAAAAAATAATTGAGAAGTAAGCTTAATGATTTTATTTAAATTTAGTTGTTTAAACTTAATTATTTAGTTTAAAAACAAATTTACATATTACTAGTGAAAGGATAAGGAACTGGAATTAAAAAAAAAACTAAGAAAATTAAACAATTAAGATATCCTAGTTAATGAGTCCGCTTTAATAACAATTACTACCACACCACTATGTATACAAAAATATACTAATTATTCGGTTAACAATACAATAATTAATAATACCATAATGTAGGTCAATTTTTCAGTCAACAGTTCAGTTATAATACAGTATAACTTTGGTAATGTAAAAAAACATATATATGTACACATACAACTCACTCACACACACACGTAAAAGTGTAAACACATACCCGCACACGCATATATATGTGTACACTTATATGTACACACACACACACACACACACACACACACACACACACACACACACACACACACACACACACACACATATATATATTTACAAATATACGAACACACACATTTATATACACTCAAACACCAGCATAAACAAATATATAAGCAATACTATAGACATATAAAAACCCGTATATAAAAAAAAAATCAAAACTTCGACGCATATCAAAATGGTGTACAAATAAACAATATATATTTCGGAAAATAGTGTGATGTGTGTAAAGTCTTCAGAGGAATGAATGAGGAGTTAAAAGTTTATATATATATATATATATATATATATATATATATATATATATATATATATATATATACTAGCAGTATAGCCCGGCGTTGCTCGGGTGTTATGAAAGCTTTAAAACTAATCCATGATCCTGGAGCTCAGACTCTTTGCACGTTGGCACGAAAGACTAAATAGCAAGAGCTGATTCCAGTTAAAGCGAAACTGTAGACTGAAAGAAAAATGAATGGATATAAGTCAAATTTTTATTTCCTGGTATCGATATCAAATAAGTTTGTTTCGTCGTAAACTGAATTTTGAAGGTTAAATAAGTCCTCTGAGTAAATGGTATCATGGCTGAGACTAAGAACTACAATTATTCCTACTTAGAGCCAAACCCGAAGTAAAAACTAAAATAAAAGGGCTGAAAAAAATACATACAGGCAGATAAAAAGACACACACACACACAAATATCTTGCCTTTTATATGTATGTATTATCGATTTTCTGCACTATTGTAAGAACTGCAACCTTGAAACTTCTGAATAACGTTTCTTATGTCTTTGTCTATGAGTGCATCAAATTTGATTAAAATCGGACCACTCCTTCTATAACCCGATTTTTTCGATTATCGATTTTAGATATTTATCTGGGGTACCTCGACACAAAACCTAGCTAAGAACACTCGCAGACACCTCTAGTACAACTGTATGAATTTTCAAGAAAATCGGTTCAGCCGTTTCGGAGTCTATAGGTAACAGACACACACACGCAGACACACACACACACACAGACGAAGTTCCATTTATAAGTAAGTTTATATATATATATATATTAAGAGAAATGGAAAATAAATTCCAACAAAGTCAGATAAAAAATAAAATAAATATTTGTGAAACGACAAAATATGTATTTATTGTTCGGTAACCTTGCACATTAACAAATCTACCTTTCCTCAGGACAGGAAATATTGTTGCAATAACTGGTCTGTGGACCATACAATATTTTTGGAGATTCTTGTCAAAATTCAAATAAGGACGTCATATCATCGGTCAGTAAACAGGCATCTTGCTTCAGCCACTTACTCACTGAGTGAAATGGTTTTCCTGTCTTTTATTACGAATATGACAACTGTTCTGACGTGTGTCCCAACTACGTGAATTTAAGCGTGCTACTATTGTGGTGCAGTGGATATCCGCTCGGAACAACAACTCGGGGAGCCGAGTTCGAATTTCAGTTGAATTCGTTGCATTCACCTACGCGCAAATAACCTTGGGAAAGGTATTAATCCGTCTATTCCTTCTAGTTAAATAACAGGACAGAATGGGTTCTGTAGCCTTGGCTGGTAACCAGTCTACCACAGAAAGCAATGGCAACCTACTGCGGGATAATCTTCCGCCTAGTCACATGTCTATTTCGAGGCATGATCGTCTAAGCGTGTATCATGTATGGCATTTAACTGACTGACTCACTAGATTGGCATTTTTTGTATCGGGTAGGGATGAAAAATGATCTCTTAGTTACGTCTCTGTCCTCGAAGACAAAGTTCGGCTCAGTTGTAGCTCCGTCCACGAGGACAGAGGGGTATCTCAGAATAAAATAATGAGTGAGTGGATTCTCGGTCCCGTGGAACAAAATGAGGCGGCCGAGCCAACCAATTGCACAAGAGGGGTGCTCGTCACCGGGGCAAGCGCAACAGGCTGTTCCGGGGACAGAGGAATTTTTGTTTCTTCGCCCGTCTGTACGGGGTCGGGCTCCCCACTTTAAAAAAAAAGACCTTGTCTCACATCTCGCTCCAGTGGGGGATTAGGGTAAATATATACTAAATTGGCACCCAGGATTGACATATTAATGTTGAAATAGCTAAATAAAACAGCTACTTCTGCTCCATCAGGTTTCTTCTCGCACTATGGAAATCCATTACGCTTCCTTGTTTCCTAGATAATTCAGTCAGTTAAGTGCCATACATGATACACGCTTTGGTCGATCATGTCTCTTTCGAAACATGACTGACTAGGCAGAAGATTATCCCGCAGTAGGTTGTCATAGGTTTCTGCGGTAGACTGGTTGCCGACCATGGCTATTGAACCCAATCTGTCCTGTTATTTAACTCATAACTAGATGGAAAAGACGGATTAATACCTTTCCCAAGAGTGTTTGCGCGTAAGTGAAGGCAATGAATTCAGCTGGAATTCGAACTCGGCTCCTCTATCTCTAATTGAGTGCCTATATCCACCGCACCACAGCGCACATCCTAGATAATTACAATCTTCAATAATGTAAATACATCAATCACCATTTTCTGTCCTGTTGAACCCAATTCATCTCTTCCCCTCTTCTCAATCTTCACTGTTCTCAGTATTATTTTTCAATTTTACTCCCCATAACCCCACGCAGCCTAGTGGCTTTCCCGCCTGTTTTGGGTGAAATTATATATATATATATAATCATATCACCCCGAGCAAGGCGGTAAGACCACTGGTGTGCAGGGGGTTACGTAAGAGTGAATAGATTGGAAAAGAGAAAGCCAGAAACCACATCGTAAACAGGGAACAAGGGCTGAGACTCTACACCTGTTCAATAGACGTGGGTGGAGTGTGAACCGGGCGATAGTTCAGTCTATCTACACCAATTGAAAAAAAAAATAAACAAAAAATAAAAGTGAAAAGATTGGAAAAGAGAAAGCCGGAAACCACATCCTAAACAGGGAACAAGGGATGAGCCTCTACACCTGTTCAATAGACGTGAGTGGAGTGTGAATCGAGCGATAATTTTGTCTATCTACTCCAATTATATATATATATATATATATATATGATTTACTTAGATATGATTTTATTGACAGTTGAATCAAGCGGAATGTGATGCAAATATGTAAACAAATATAAATGAATATTGGAATTAGCAAAAATAATAATAAAATAATAATTGCCAACGATCGATTTCAGTTGGTATTGATTTTTTAATATATAGTATTTTTATATATTCTTTTTCTTTTTCCAATATCCTTTCGTAATTAGTTTTCGTGAATATTGCCCTTTCGCTGACATCTTCAACTTGTCAGGTAAATTTCTTCCGCCACAACCGCAAGAATTCAATGCTCTCACCACTCTCCTTTCTCTCCTTTCTCTCCATTTCATCGTTGGCCAACTCCTCAGTGCGTAAAGATAACTCGTTTTCCCAGGGTTTTGCTTTATGCGTGTGAAATTTATGACTTTTTTTAATCGTTTATTTTCCTTTTCATTATTATAACTTGACAATATCTGTCAGTGCCAATTAAGGTAAAACCTTAATGACAGAACGTAAGGAAGGTAGAAGGAAATTGTATGAGTGAGACATGTTCCTTTTCCTGCAGTTTCATTTCTTTCACAGATTCAAATCCAATCAAACAATAAGAGAAATTTAAAACCTAATCTAGAAAGAAATCCTTAAGAGAATAAAATAACAAATTATACGGCTAATAACACATTTTTATCTATCTCGGTCTGTCTATATCTATCTATCTATCTATCTATCTATCTATCTATCTGTCTATCTATCTATCTATCTATCTCAGTCTGTTCATATCTATCTATCTATCTATCTATCTATCTATCTACGTCAGTCTGTCTAACTATCTATCTGTCTGTCTGTCAGCCGAAATTTATTTTCCTTTATTATCTATCTATCTATCTATCTATCTATCTATCTATCTATCTATCTATCTATGTCAATCTGTCTACCTGTCTATCTATCTGCCTGTCTGTTTTCCTATATTCATTTTCCGTATCTGAAGTCAGTTTTTTTTTTCAGTATTTAATGTTTTGAAAATTAGATCTTAATTTTTACTGTGATTTTACTTCTCACAATATATTTCAAATATAATTATTTTATTAAACGATATTTTGAGTACAGTTTTTTTTAAATAAATTGTTGTAAATTAGTTGAACTCAGAAGAAACGATATATTCCCATGGTAACATAAGAAACATAGCTTTTAAGAGAAAATAAAGTCTTGATTTAAAGAATTAACTAAAGCAGGCTTGACAAGGTTCTTTCAAGTTGACATACGGAAATATTCGCCTTTTACCTTTGGTCTTTCTGTACATTTTTCTGCGGATTTAAATAGTGAAAAAAAGTTGACTTCGTTCTGTTGTTTTAAAATGGAAAATAATTTATGGTATATAAAAAAATAACTAATGCGTTCCAATTTTTTAACATTAACGTTCAATAAGGTTTCCCTGCGGAATTTCAAAGTTAAAAAAGAAGACTGCATTAATCGATGACATTTTGTTTCGTACAGAATCGGAAATAAATTCAAGATTTCAGAATTTTCAAGCATTTCTTTTTTGTTTTTGCAATTTCTCTGTTTGATTTTTATCTCCTGTAATATTTTAAATTTATATTTAGCACATTTTATGAAGCAAAATTATATTAAAATATTCAAACAAATGATGATTAAAACATATTCGCAATCCTGCTAAACAAAACTGCTTATATGATTTTTTACAATTTATATAACCTTTTTCAGTTTGTTAAAAGCCAGAAAACATTTTATAGATTCTAACAATTTTAATGATAATGATTACTGATTGATAAATATCATGTCAATTAACCTATGCATGGAGAAAATGTGGTGGATTCTAACTTCCTAAGTAAAATATAGACGAAAGTGAATATATATATATATATATATATATATATATATATATATAGAGAGAGAGAGAGAGAGAGAGAGAGAGAGAGAGAGAGACAGACAGACATAGAGAGAGAGAGGGAGAGACAGACAGACATAGAGAGAGAGAGAGACAGACAGACATAGAGAGAGAGACAGAGAGACAGAGAGAGAAGAGAGACATAGAGAGAGAGAGAGACAGACAGACAGACAGACAGAGACAGACATAGAGAGAGAGAGACAGACAGACATAGAGAGAGAGAGACAGACAGACAGACATAGAGAGAGAGAGACAGACATAGAGAGACAGACAGACAGACATACAGACAGACAGAGAGAGAGAGAGAGACATACTACTGGATATAATTATTAGGCCAGGCCAGTGTTTTAAAAAAATTATATATTTCATCCTATTTTTAATATTACTTCCTAAGTGAAAAATTGTAAATGAACATAGAATCGTTCTTTTGTTAATACTGCACAATAACATGTGCATCAAATGAATTTATAAATATTTAATAATTACTTATATTGCAGTTTCGTCAATGAAAGAATGAAGAAAATTTAGGGTGATTCGGACGAGTTTGCCTCTGCTTCCTTGCCTTGGAAAATTTTGTAAATTGATAATAAGAGAAGAACCATTCCATTTTCATTTAGAATTATCCCCTTGGCAATAATTACTAAAAATAATGTGAAATACACCATTTCTTTTTAAATATATATATATATATATATATATATATATATATATGCATGCATGTATGTATGTATGTATGTATGTATGTATGTATAAGGAATAAAAGGTGTGAGAGGCCGTTAACTTTTTGTTTAAAGTGTCTATCTATTGCTTTTATTATACATGTTATCATACATTAATTGGGCAAAATGGTATTTGTACCATTATGGACACTTAATGTATCATAACATGTTTAATAACAACCACAATAAATATGCACTTTAAACAAAAAGTTAACGGCCTCTTAAAATTTTTATTCTCTACCAGTTCCTCTGGTTGGAACAAATCTATTTCGATTTTCAATATATATATATATATATATATATATATATATATATATATATATGTGTGTGTGTGTGTGTGTGTGTGTGTGTGTGTGTGTCTGTGTTGGTTACCAGAAAACTCTTGCATACAATTGAATTTTACTCGCAAAAACAACAAAAATTATTGCTCAAAATAAAGACCATCATTTTCCAAGACTTTCCGCCATCGATCTGCAAGCTTTTGGATTTTGTCAAAGTAAGCATTCAGCCGGCTTTGACACGCTTCCTCGACTTCATCAAACGAGTCGAATCGGCGGCCCTTCAGAAAGTGTTGCATTGAGCGGAAAAGGCCGTAATCTGATGGAGCACAGTCAGGACTGTAGGCTGGATGTGGCAGAAACTCAACTCCGTCCAGCTCTTCAAACTTGTCTTTGGTCTTCTTGGCGGTGTGTGGTTGGCATTGTCCTGCTGCATCAAAGGGCACTTTCGGTTGATCAGAGCCGGGTACTTTTGCTTCAACGTTTCGTATACCCGCTCAAGTTGCTGACAGTAAAGTTCGGCACTGATGGCATGACCATTCGAAACCAACTCAAAATGCACGATTCCTTGAAAGTTCCACCAAACGCACAACATGACTTTCTTGCCGAATCGATCTTGTTTTGGAACCGACAGTGTCTCTTTCCCTTTGTGAACCCATCGCTTGTCTCGATTTTGCTGGATCAGATAGACCCATTTCTCGTTGGATGTCACAATTCGCTTCCAAAAACGCTCGTCCAATGGATTGCTGAGCAATTGAGGGCAAGTTTCAACTCGTCTGTTGATTTGTGCTATGGTGAGTTCGTAAGGATCTTGGCGCGGCTTTTTGTGAACAAAATCAAGTTGCTTCAAATGTCGGTGAATTATCGATTTACAACTCCAAGCTCATCAGCCAATTCTCGAATGCTCGATGAAGGCGCAATGTCCAACCCTGTTTGAAAGTCTTCATCATCCAACTTCAACGGCCGTCCCGAATGAGGCTTGTCTTCAAGACTCAGGTCGCCAGAATCGAAACGCTTGTACCACTTTGAGATCACCGCATATGCAATTGTTCCTTCAACTTCGACAGCAAAATGTCTTCTGCAGCTTTTCTGGTTGAAAGACCTCACTTCCAGCAGTAACGAATCAAAACTAGCAGCTCAATTTTATCAATTGCCATCTGGAATACAAAGATGAAGATCACTATAAGAATATAAACACAAAATCGCATAAATATTCAATTTTTCGCAAGTGTTTACGAAATCTTAAGACTACCTAATATTTGAATACACCAATCAAAGGCGTATGTACGTACACATCGACACACACACACACACACACACACACACACATACACACACACACACACACACATATATATATATATATATATATGCCAAAACTCATGCGGTTCACATATAGTCATGTTTGTGTGAGCCCCGGTGAGCGAGCGCGCACGTGTGTGTCTCTGCGTACGTCAGTGGATGTACAAGTGTGTCACGAAGACAAATTCTTCTCCAAGTTTTCCTCCCACTTCCGCAAAAATACACCAATATATGCAGCTCTACATATATTCTATATATTTACAAAATTGATCAGTTTGTCTGACGATCACAGGAGCGTGAAACCCAGGGTCACAAACTCACACCTATCTAAATGAATATGTCAGCGCTATAACTGATATTGAGCGCTTTCAAAAAGTTACCGCGCTTATATAATATATAAATAGTAGAATATATGTAACAAATCGCATATATATATATATATATATATATATATATATATTGCAAGGAAGTGATAGAACAAGTAGATTTTAGACCCACTTTTCATGCATTTACTTTTATAAAGAGTGCTCGATGCAAAGTAAAGCTTTATATGGTAATGGTTGTTACAATGGTTTATAAAAGCGTAGATTTACTACACAAAAATTCTCATGTCTTTTCTTTATTTTTTTTTCTTAAATCGTATCACCCCGAGCAAGGCGGTAACGCCACTGATGTGCAGCGGGGTATATAAAAGTAAAAAAATTAGGGGGCTACATAAGAGTAAAAAGATTAGATTGAAGAGAGTGAAAAGAAAGACGAACTAGTTAGAAAAGAGCAAGAAAAGGATGGGGAAACAGGTGTGATGATAGTTGCAAATGTGGAGAGAAAGGAAAGGATATATAGAGCGGTGTAGAAAGAACTAGAGTCAAGTGGTTAATAGATGAGTATTGCTTTTAAATTTCTGGAGCTTGTAGCCGCCAGGAAAGCAAAAATAAGGAAGTGAGTACCACAGGCGGGAAGTGCGAACGGAGCTAAACTGCTCCAATTCGAGTGATATGTCTACATGCTTTTATAAACCATTGTGACATCCATTACAATATATATATATATATATATATATATATATATATATATATATAGTTTTCGTGATAGTTGTTACTATGTGTGTGATTTTTATATGAGATAAATTGTTTTGAATATTAGATGCAATGGGGTTGGTAGTATGATATATTTGTTAGTGTTTAGATTATTATTGTTAACAATGTGCCTTTTGTTGTGGCTATATATATTGTGTGCCTTTCTGTTTGCATTGTGAATAAAGTGATACGTGTAATGCAAGTTTCTGAATGTGCTTTCTATGTATTTTTCTTTTCTTAAATACTGGGTCCTGCATATCCTTAGTGCTCTTAAAACGAAACCTATAATAATTCCAGATTTGATTTTGGAAGAGTGGTTTGAATAGAAATTTATCAGATCGTTTTTGTTGGTAGCTTTTCTGTAGACGTCAAAATTAAGTTTTATTGTTATTTTTATGAAATAAGATATTTAGGAAAGGAAGGGTATGATTAGATTCAATTTCGAAAGTAAAATTTAAAGTAGGTTCAATGTTTTTGAGTTTGTTGACTATATATATATATATATATATATATATATATGTGTGTGTATATATATATATATATATATATATATAGTCATCCGAAGACAGATCTGTTTCGCTGTTTCACAGCTCATCAGTACGGTTAGACTCCGACTGATTAACCCAGGATTGATAAACAGGCCGAATTGTCATCAGTCGGCGATTCTACCTCTGGTCTATGGGCGTTCGATAGAAGAAGACTTTTTAGCGTATGCATTCTCATTATACACGCCCAATAGCCAGAGTGCTCTTTATATATATATATATAATATATATATATATATATATATAAAGACTAGTTTTAAGGCATTCCATTTTAATTGGTAGTGAATGTGTGTTTCGGAGCAGTGGATACTGGAACGAGAAATCGGAGAGTCTAGTTCGAATTCCAGGTGAATTTGTGGCTTTCGCTTTAGCGCAAATGTCCTTGCTTGGAACTGTGCGTTTGCGAGGAGCACAGGCGAGTGTAGGTTGTGCGTAAGAATTTCCCGATCTTCGTGTCAAATAGCATGAAAAACAAATCATATGACACGTGAAGAAAGGAATCAAAAAACTATATAAAAATGAAAAGGATGAATAAACACAGTCGATGCGCGGTACAGAGGAAGGGAATACAATTATCTTCAGGTTGATAGATTTCTGTGAGAATTTATAACCGATTTAGTCCGAAATTAGAATTAAATCTCCTATATTATGATTCCGTCAAGAGTTGCAATCGATTCTGGCTTTTGCAATTTCTTCAGATTATAAGCCTTTTATCGGTGTATATGTTTACGTTCAAATTCAAAAGGATTTGGATTAAATGCTTATTGAACGTATTCAGGGTCAATATATATATATATATATATATATATATATATATATTATTTAATTAATTAGTTTGTGGTCATAATAAAATTAGACCAGTGCACACATTTGTATTAAAAGTGTCAATACAATTACATTGTAGAACTTTTGAATATTTTTCGTTTAAAAATGCAATATATATATATATATATATATATATATATATATCCATGTGAATAAGGAAGGAAGAAAAAATTAACAACGTTCAAAACAGTCAATTAAAACAGTGCTTAATATAAACAGAGCCATGAATATTTATTATAAATTATAGTTTAGAACATGTACAAATTATCATCTACTACAAAGTGTACATTTTGTTTTGACATTGAAAAGACAATGTCTCATTGGGTAGTGTGAAAAGAAAATCGAAAACACTATCTTATCTTGGCAAATTATGTGTGGACGTGGGTGGAGTGGAAAATGGGAAATTAGAGTTGTAAGTTGGAATTTTTTCACAGTACCTGATGAGATAATATTTTTTTCACCGTCAAAACAAAATGTACATGATAATTTGTACATGTTCTAAACTATAAATTTTATTGGATACACACACACACACACACACACACACACATATATATATATATATATATATATATATATATACGTTTCTAAACATTTCACTCCAAGCCACACAGAACTGCCACTGGTGCGTAGGGTGTTACATAAAGGACGAGTGATGAGAAAGAGGAACAATTTACGAGGGAGTCAGAGAATGAGTAAGAAAAGAATGAGAATAAAGGTTTGAAAAGGGCTTCATGAGAGTCAAGTGGAAAAGGATAAGAACAGAATACAAGGATTGTCAGGGAAAGTATGTGAGTCAAGAAGATAAGAGATGGCAATTGACTTTTTCATTTAAATTTATGCAGGGAAGCAAGTATACCAAAGGGAATTCCACCGGCGAGAAGTGCGAACAAAGAAGCTAATGTAGTAGAAGTTAGGGTCACATTTCATTGGTTTCACTGTAAAAGTGTTAAACCCTAAGCGCTAGTCTAGTAGCTCGACTAAAATCATGCAGAGGGGCCACCAGGGACCCAAGCTCATTGAAGCAGAAGCCGTCAATATATTTGTAGAAGAGACAGAGGAAAGGCACATTATGAGAATGTGACTGGAGTTGAGAAGGCCGGGATCGATAACATTATAGTTTCTTTGATTTAGTCAAGAAGCCCGAGATGAAAAGCAGGGGCACCCGACCGGATCTGAAAACAGTATGCAATACACGGGCGTATGGTAGATTTATATATGTGCAAAATGGATTTGGATAAGAAAAATGTCTTCGGCCTATGAAGAGAACCAAAATTTGAGAAGCAGATTTGGCTATGGATTCAATGTAGCCATTATACTTCAGATCTGGTGATAGATTTAGGCCGAGTTGACGCAGTCTTTTGCTTTCAGGGAGACTAACCATTTTAATAGGAGGTTAAGGCGGTTGTCAATGGTGGTTAAAGGATAGCACCTTCGTTATATATATATCTATATACATATATAGATTTTTGTGTGTTTTTGCTCTACTATTGTATCTTTTCTTTCGTACTTTGTATTGAGCACTTTTTCTTGTGTTTGGTTCCGTTTGGGGTTTTTTCTTTACTGCGGAGTATTGAATGTTTTGTTCTTGTTCCGCGGGTTCTTTTTTTTCTCCCCATTTATTCGACGTCTTAGTACACCGGATTGTAACGGATTTAGGTTCTGTTTGTTAATGGTTTTTTCGGAGGTTTATTTTAGTATAAATTTCGGCTTGCATACTTACAGAGTCTATTTAGTTGTTATTATTATTATTATTATTATTATATATATATATATATATATATATATATATATATATATATATATATATACTATAGTCATCTGCAGACAGATCTGTTTTGCTGTATTACAGCTCATCAGTGCGACTTAGACTCCTTTCGCTTCCTAACCCAGGATTGAAACCCGACCGAATTAGCGTCAGTCCGCGATTCTACCCCTAGGCCACGAGTAGAATAAGGCAGGCTTTTTAGCGCGTATAAACACGCCCAAAAGCTAGAGTGCTCCAATTCATTATCGAATGAGCGGTGCGTAAATGCCGGAGTAGCTACTGTTTACAAAGTCTCCCACTCTTCCAGAGTGCTCAATCAGGGTATGAGAGCGTAAATACTATATATATATATAATTTTCATAAAGCTCTGTTGATAGCCGAATCAATTTACTAAATTGGTAGCGAAACTAATTTGAGTCGTCTTCGACTTTTCTCTTTCAGAAATGTCGCTCTGCAGGATTAAAGCTTTTGTTGAATCCGAAGTAACTTTCTCGAAGTAACTTAAAACTCAGAATTTTTTTTTTCCAATAAAAGTAGATAAGGTTTTTCTCTCGTCCAGTTAATAATCCCCAACTTTTCTTGAACAGGTATAAAGTATCACCACTTGTTTCTTTTCTTTGGAAGGTTTTCCCTGTTACTTTATTCTCTATAGGCTTTAACAGCTGTACTGTCACGAGTTTTTATGATAAGTGTAAATGGGCGCAACGTATCTCCATAGTGAACTTGGGATGTATTTTGTTTCTACTTCTAAACTAACAGTTAGGAGCCCAAACTCTTACGTAGCGTCTAGAGAGGCTTCTCTGATCAACATTCGAATAATATCGGGTTAATTGCAGTGTTATACACTATGCTGCAGTCTATACAAGCTCCTTACCCACACAAGTTGAGTTTGACGATTGGTTCTACTACTAATATAGACATTTCCTTAAGAAAATAACAGATCTTGACTATAAGAAATCAAGGATATAAAAATATAGAAAAACCTAACATCATATCTTTAATTAAATTTGTTTCATTTAATATCATAAGCAGATTGTGCCTATTTTTATACAGATCATTTTCAGTACATTTTTTTTTTGTTTTATAATCGTGTCGCCCCAAGCAATGCATTTTACTGCCAATGTTGTGCAGGGGTTACATAGGAGGAATGTTATGAGAAGGAGTGAGAGGTTGCAGTGGGTGCCAGGAAGAGAGTAGGAGAAGGAAGAGAATACTGATGAGAGTGGGGTGAACGAAGAAAAAAGCATGAGAGACAGTATGTAAGTTACTGAGACAAGAGATGACTTTACATTTAAATTCTTGGAGATTGTAACTGTCAGGAAAGCAAGTATGCGGAAGAGAATTCCACAGGCTGGAAGTGCGAGAGAAGAAGCTGATGGAGTAGAATTTGCGTTTCCAATTTATTGGTTTCACAGAAAAAGGGTGGGACCTAGTTGCATATCATGTGGCTCGAGAAAATTCATATATAACAGGTACCAGTAAGCTAAGTTCATCGGAACAGAAGCCGTGAAAATATTTTTAGAAGAGACGCAGGGAAACCACACTGCGTCGGTGAGAAAGCGACTGTATCCTACCTTCCAATTCGGGATCGATCACATTACAAATTCTCCGTTGGATTTGGTCGACAACACTTAATAGGATAGCAGAAGCACCCGACCAGATATGGCAGCAATATTCAATGCATGGGCGGATGGTAGATTTGTATATGTCCAGGATTGTTTCGGGACGGGAAAAATTTCCTGGCCCTACACAGAGAAAACCGACTTTCTTAGCAGCAGATTTAGCTATGGATTCTATACAGTTATTCCACTTGAGATATGATGTGTGAGTTAATCCCAGGAGACGCAGTGTTGTACTTTCAGGGAGAGAATCCTGATCCATGTTAATAGGCTGTTGGAGCGATTGTCTGTGGTGGTTATTAGCAGTTTCGTTTTGGAATCATTAAATTTAACGAGCCATTTATATCCCCAGTCCATCACGGATTGGAAGTCCTTTTCAAGCTCGGCAGCGAGGTTTGCTTTATCAGCCTCGGTAGATTTTTTATCGAGACGAGAGTAAACCGTCGTGTCGTCAGCATATATGCCCACTTGGGATCTTATTACATCAAAGAGATCGTTGATATAAATCATTGATGATAAGAGGAAATTTACCAAGGAAGGTGTTGTAGTGTTTTTATTTTTATTTTATTTTATTTTTTATTTTCTACGTTTCCATGTGATTTGGATATTTCTTTTCATTCATTGTCGGTATAAATTACAAAGTCTAACTCTTTTCAACTGTGATTAAATTGGCAATTCGTGGTTTTGAGTTTGAGTTTGAGTTTTGTTTAACGGCATATCAACACCTCTGTGGGTTATTTAATGCCGAAAATGTAGGGTTTTAATGTATTTTTTTAATGTTCGATTATAGTGAGATGGTTGATTTAGTCAGATTCTGATGAAAAATGTCCTTTTTTATTTTTTTATTTTTTGGTTTTAGAAAACTGAAGTTTACTACTTTTGTATTCAAAAATGTATTGCTGATAATATTTTTTCTTTAAAAATGTGTTATGGTCATAAATTTTCCTTCAGAAAAGTATTGTTGGTTCTATACTTATTTCGAAAATGTATATTTTTCAGGATGTCCGTTGTGGTGCATTGGATATCTGCTCGGAACGAGAAATCGGGGAGCCGAGTTTGAATTCCAGCAGAAGTCATTGCGTTCACTTACCCACAAATACCCTTAGGAAATATATTAATCCGTCCCTTCCTTCCAGTTATGGGTTAAATAACAGGACAGATTGGGTTCTATAGCCTTGGTCGGCAACCAGTCTACCGCAGAAAGCAATGGCAACCTACTGCGGGATAATCTTCTGCCCAGTCAGTCATGTCTCTTTCGAGACATGATCGCCCAAGCGTGTATCACTTATGGCACTTAACTGACTGTCTGATATTTTTCAATTAAAGTCTATTTTTATGTATATATTTCTATTAAAGTCTTTTGTAGAGTTTTGACCCCACTTTAGGGATAAACTGCCCATAGTTGGGACCCTAACACTCCGGGTCAGGGTGGACCTAAGAACAACAGCATTTGAGAGGTAGTTCCATGCTCCTCACAACCTCCCAAACAGAGGCCTTGCTGGCGGATACAGTTTACCGTCATACCCAGGATCATATTTCGTTGTAATAGAGATTAAAAAAGAAACAAAACAAAAAAACACGCGCGAACGCACGCTGTTATAATTTATTAAAAAAAATTATCCGCTTTTAAGATATAATTTTTGCTAATGAATCAATGAATCAATAAATGATGCTATCTGTAAGTCAGTTGAAAGGCAAAATGGCATTAAATGGTTGTTCTATGGTTTTCGTATATATATATATATATATATATATATATATATATATATATATATATATATATGTAAACTTGTTACGGAAATTAACGAATTTTAATGAAACTTGGTTATAAGCAACTGACAATTTGTAATGAATTATTTTGAACATTATTTTTACCGATACTCGTATTTAAGTAGATATTCTGTTTTTAATTAAACAGTATTTTATATTTATATCTACCGGCCTGATTATTTTACGATAAATTTTATTACGAAAATGTGTGCTATCCAGCAGGATTCGAACCTGCGACCCCTATTACATAGGCATTTCATCTGGTACCGTCTTGACCACTCAAGCATGAATATTTACGGTGAATAGAAAATTGTGTTATATAAGCATGATAAAAACCTCGTCTTATTAAGAGGCTATTCATAGTCTAGTGGTCAAGACGGTACCAGATCAAATGGTATGCTTCCTCTATGTAATAGGGGTCGCAGGTTCGAATCTTTCTGGATAGCACAAATTTTCGTAATAAAAATTTATCGTAAATAATCAGGCCGGTATATATAAATACTGTTTAATTAAAAAAAAAAACAGAATATCTGCTTACATATCGGTAAAAATAATGTTCAAAATAATATATGTATTATTGACAAGTATTTGATAAGAATTAAAAAAGGCCAGTACACACCTGTAATATAAATTGCTGAATACATTTTCGTTTAGAATTCAGTTGATTACGCAACCTTGGTTTAAACTTTTATATTCTCTGAATTTATATTTTTATATTATCTGATTTTTTAACGTTTTTTGAGCGCATAAACTGGAAGTTTAAAATAAACGGTACGTTTGTCAAGAGTTGTAAGCACTTTAATCCGTCACAATGAATTATTCACCGTGACAAGAAATTCTTCCAATATGCGATCTAAAAGTTCCTGTTTATGCCTTCGAAAAAACGTTGGAAAATCAGTTTATATAAAAACGCTAGCATATACGAAAATGTTGAAACCAACGTTGTATCATTGGCTGATTTCCGAACCAGTACATTTTACTTCCATTTATTTTGCTTCAATTACTGACGTTGCGTTTCTCGTGGCTAGAATTCGTCAACTCTTTGTTCTAATTCTTCGACATTTTAACCGTTGTACTCAGTCGATGGAAATTCGAATCAGAAATGATTTCTTGCGAAACTTGGATTCAATATGACGTATGACACTGGCTAACAAATGCAGCCTTCTCTTCTGTTAGGTCTGTCATGTGTCACAAAGTGCACCAGTACAAGACATCTTCCTACGATGGTGCGTGTACATGCATTGCAAAAGGACAGGTAACATATATATTCGAATAATTCCGTTTTGAACTGTCAGGATTTTAGCCTGTTTTATCCCAATTCATTTGGTGCACTGGCTATTTTTAATAGATGCAGCTAAGACTTACAGTATTTACATTATTCGGACTATTGTCCTCATCTTTGTCACCATTTGTACGACGTTTCGGCCGTTGTAAGCTCCGGCCTTCTTCAGGTTCTAGGAATTTCGACCCGAACACTTTATTACAATCACTGGGGTATATTTATAGTATTTACATTATTAGGACTTTTGTCATCATCTTTGTCACCATTTGTACGACGTTTCGGCCGTTGTGAGCTCCGGCCTTCTTCAGGTGCTAGGAATTTGAACCCAACTCTTTACTACAATCACTAGGGTATATTTACAGTATTTACATTATCCGGACTACTGTTCTCATCTTTGTTGCCATTCGTACAACGTTTCGGCCTTTGAACGCTCCAGCCTTCTTCAGGTGCTAAGAATTTTGAATCGGACCATTTATTACAATCACTTGCGTATATTTATAGTATTTACATTATTCGGACTACTGTCCTCATCTTTGTTTCTATTTGTACGACGTTTCGGTCGTTGTATGCTCCTGACTTCATCAGGTATTTCGAAACGAACCCTTTGTTACAGTCACTGGCGGATATGATTCCTTGCGTCGTAGTAATGCCCCGATTGGAAGTCATGAGTTATCTCCCTGTAACTCTGCAAGTTACTTGTTCACAACTGCTGTAGCCTGGTATTTAACTTACAGTCAGGAAATAACCAACGTCTATATCTACTTGGTCAGGTGTCCTTAAGGAATTATTAAGAGTGCCCCTTTGTTACTAATAACCATCTCGTATGTTGTGACTCTTTAGATTTTTCAGCAAATATTTAATTCCTTCTTGAACATTTAACCCGCAAACAATATTTGACAAACATCTGTCAGTTCGATTGAAAATAAGAAAAGCAAAACATAGAATTTAAACAAACAACAATTAAATGTTATTTTAATACATTGTGTACACATTTGAAGGATGTGCGTTGTGGTACAGTGGATATCGGCTCGGAACGAGAAACCGAGAAACCGGGGAGCCGAGTTCGAATTCCAGTTGAATTCATTGTATTCACTTACGCGCAAATACCCTTGGGAAAGGTATTAATCCGTCTCTTCCTTCCAGTTATGGGTTAAATAGCAGGACAGATTGGGTTCTATAGCCTTGGTCGGCAACCAGTCTACCGCAGAAAGCAATGGCAACCTACTGCGGGATAATCTTCTGCCCAGTCAGTCATGCCTCTTTCGAGACATGATCGCCCAAGCGTGTATCACGTACGGCACTTAACTGACTGACACATTTGAAATTTAAGTAAAATTATTTACATTATTCAGACTACGTTTTCTTCATTTTGTTTATCATAATAACAACTTTTCGGCCTTTGTACTCTCCGGCCTTCTTCTTGCCCAAAATTTTGAACTGATAGGATAGATTGTTCTCGGTCCATGAGTCATGCACTTCCGGTTTTCTTAATTATCTCTATTTAACACAAGACTTTTTTTTGTTCAAAACTGCTATAACCATGTATTGAACTCGCAACTCTTTGGGTCATGCCAGTGAAACTAACCAACGCTATTATCCACTTGGCCATGTATTTTTGTCTTAATTTTATGGAACTTATAAACTTAATTCCTCAGCAAATAATTTTTTTACCAGAGCTCATATTGCTCTCTTGATGTTTGAATTTTTTTTTTTTTTTTTTTTTTTTTTAGCATCCGTGTCTTCTATATATTCATTTTTATGCCTGGCGGATTTAGGGGATTTTGTGGTTCAGCATATAGGCCGATTCCTTGCCTTGGTTCAGGAATTGGAACAATCTATTCCAGTGATCTATATAAAAGGTCCTGTTTAAAATTACTATCACCTGAAGAAGACCGGAGAGTGTTACGGCCAAAACGTCGTGAATATAACAATATGGACGAGGAATACAATCCGAAAAGCGTAAATAATTACAATATCTAAACTACGCATAACTTATCTTATGTGGGGAGACAGAAAAAAATTAGTCGAAAGTGAATTTATAAAAGAAACATGCTGAATGTTTTTTTTTCTTTTTTTTAGGTAAGTCTTCTCATTTCCAAAGCTGGTTTATCCAAAAGGATATATATTTCTCGGGACCACAATAAGGGTAAGCTGGTACACTCTTATCTTAATATACTAATACTTGATCCGTGTTTGTGTTGTTGTTGATTTCTAACCCTTCCATAGTCACCTCAGATTTTCAAAAATGGCTCGCTCGTTCGATCACACCAATATAAAATGCTTATTTTGTTAAAATTATGTAAAATTTCGTCTGCTCAAAAAACAATATTTTTAAAGGCAATTTCCATTACAATAAACATTAAGTTAAATCTTAAAATGAAGATATAATTATTCATTGAAATAAAAAATTAAACAAAATTTATTGCATAAACTTATGTTGTAAATTGTAAATGAAACAAACAATTTCAATATGTCGCTTGTTAAAAACCATTTCATTAATGTTCGGGATTTTCCGTAACATTGTTTACGTTTGTTGACGCTAAAATCCATTTCAGAGCAGAGATGGTTATTTGAGCAGAATCTAAAATTGTGTTATATAGACTTGATTTTACTTCGTTTAGACTGTGGTATCATTCGTGGTCGAGTGGTCTAAAATGCACCAGATCAATTGGTGTCTTCCCCTTAGTTTGATAGAGGTCGCAAGTTCGGATCCTGCTGAATGACACACATTTCCTTAAAAGAAATTATAGTAAATAAATAGGCCGTTAGAAAAAATACACTGTTTGATTAAAAACAGATGATCTACTCAAATACGAGTATTGATTAAAATATTGTTCAAAGAAATAATTTTAAATAAAACTGATCAATACAACAATGATGAAAAACTTTATTCATTAAAAAATACCAACAATATATTTACATCAATAGAAAGATAATGTATTAAACTGAGAATCTTTTCATGTACAGTATCACTTCATGATTTAGGCGATCATGGCCTTCCACAATTTCCTGTTATTTGTAACTCTTAACAAGTTTAATCTTCTTATTACTACCAACCTTGCTCTGCCATCCATCTGCTCACGACAAGATTGAAATAATAATAATAATAATAATGGCAATATATATATATATATATATATATATATATTGTAAAACGTACCAACAAAACTACTACTAACAAATCGGTAAAGTAAGTCGTCAAACCCAAAAGGTACTACCAAATGCGTAAAGGGGAATAAAAAAAAGAAACAAACAAAGTATAAGCTGTGTTCGAAACTAGAAAAAAACAAGACGGAAACCTTAACAAGAAAGAGCGCAATACGAAAGTACGAAAGTAGAGCAAAAATACAAACTAAATCTAAAAGTGAGTCAAAAGTCGACTGCGGTTTCACTCGCCGGATCGTCAGTTCTGCGAGTGAAAACCACGGTCGACTTTTGACTCACTTTTAGATTTAGTTATACATATATATATATATATATATATATATATATATATATATATATATATAACTAAATCTAAAAGTGAGCCAAAAGTCGACCGCGGTTTCACTCGCCGGATCGTCAGTCCTGCGAGTGAAACCGCGGTTGACTTTTGGCTCACTTTTAGATTTACTTCGTATATATATATATATATATATATATATATATATATGCTCGATATATAATATATACAGCTGTGAATATTCATTATAAATTGTAGTTCAGAACATGTGCAAATTATGATCCACCGAATATATACATAGTAGATAATAATTTTTACATGTTCTAAGCTATAATTTATAATATATATATATATCCGGTTGAGGGTAAGTGTAGATCTGAAAATGTGATTTAACAAGCCACTATCTACCATAAGGAAAATCAGGAGAGACGGAATGTTTATATTTGAATTTCGGCGGGAATTTGGAAGCAGCGGCTTTATACGTACATGTAATCTTTCACCAACCCTAGTTCAAAATACCAAACTTCGCTTTCTAGAAAATACTATGAATTAAAAGAAAGTAACTTAGATGCCTAAATAAAAAGGGAACTCATAGGCAAGGCTAGGACCCCTAATAGCTTAAGAGATAGATGAAATCTATGTTTGACAGAAAAAATTAAAATTTTAAAATTTCAAGACCAAAATATACTCCTAAACAAACGAAGGGAGATCATGAGTATGTGTCGCCATAGAAATAAATATAAATTACAATAATTTTAATATTCTCCCAGGTAGTCCTGATTAAAAAAAAGAAAAGAAAAGAAAAGCAAAACATGGAATTTAAACAAACCACAATTAAATTGTGTACAGATTTGAAATTTAAGTAAAATTATTTACATTATTCAAACTAGGTTTTCCTCATTTTGTTTATCATATTCACAACGTTTCGGCCGTTGTACGCTCCGGCCTTCTCCTTGATCGGAATTTTGAACTGATAGAATAGATTGTTCTCGTTCCATGAGTCATGCAAAAACTTTTTAATTAATTAATTTTAAAAAGTCCTGAATGCAAAGTATAAACATATATTATTATTTTAGTATTATTTCATTATAAGTGATTCTAATAAAAGTATTTTACATTAATACACAAACCATTTATGTTTCAGTAATATGAATTGTAATTCGTCAGGCGTTGGCTAATAAGAGTTTCAAACATTGCCTGACGAAGTACAATTATAATAGTGAAATATAAAAGCTTTTGTGTAGCGGTGTAAAGTAATTTTTTTCCAATCTCTTACAATATAATATATATATATATATATATATATATATATATATATATAGTCATCCGCAGACAGATCTGTTTCGCTGTATCACAGCTCATCAGTACGGCTAGACATCCGATAATATTTATTTAGGATTTATAAAAGAAATATGTTATAATATCACTACAAAAGTAGCCATTTTGTTTCGACACTATCCGTGTCTTATCAAGTGAAGAATTCTATTGCAAGAAAACTTGTAAAAGAATTCCTCACTTGATAAAACACGGATAGTGTCGAAAGAAATGGCTATATAATCATAAGAATAGCCTTCGTTTGTCAGGTTGGTGATAGGTCATCAGAAAGAAAAGTAAATGACGTCTGCTTCTCTCAAAAAACTGAGCTATAACTGCACCCGACCACGTGCTACATACCCACACTTGGTCTGGAGAGTAGTTAGGAAGAACCAAACGAACAAGTTTCCAACTTGGCATTTCGAATAATTAAACTATTTTGGAATAACAAAAACAAACAAACAAACACGAGCCATTCTTAGTTGATTGATGCGTCTGTTGATTGATCCCCAAAAATGTATTGACTTGAAGAGGTGTGAGTTTTTATTCATGGCATCAGCACAGAGAACAAGCACTTGAAGAAATACCATGGACAGCCAATGTGCGCAACGATGCGGTGCTGGAGATGATACAAACGAGAATGACAATAAATATCAGGAACAGACAAATGACATTCCTGGGACACGTAATGAGGAAGCAGGGCCTGGAGAACTTCATACTCACAAGTCGGATAAATGGAAGAAGAGACAGGGGACAGCAGCGCGAGACGTACTTGTTAGGTCTGAGAAAATGGTTGACGAGGCGGGGGTCAGAAGAAATACACAGAGAAAAATTATTGAGAGCGACAAGAGACGGAGCCAAGTGGAAGTCCACGATCGCCTACGTCCTGAGGGTACACGTCACATGAAGAAGAAATAAAACTAAAGGTCTACCTGTGTAGCTAATCCGTAATGAGAAGAGGTGGATTCATACCTAATCAGAATTGGATTAATAAAACAGAAATTATAATGTGGTTATAAAGCGGGGGATCAATTCTCTATTATAATCAATATATAAACCGATCCCTCACTTTGTGGCCATGCTACTTTCTATCCATTTATATTCTAGATTTATGGGCTTGAGAAAATGGATTGCAGGGGAGGGTTTGGGAGAGATACCAAGAGGAAAAATTATTAAGAACGACAAAAGACACAGTGAAGTGGAGGTCCAAGATCGCCTACGTCCTGAAGGAACACGGCACATGAAGAAGAAGAAATAAAACTAAAAGTATTCCTGTGTAGCAAATCAGTAATGAGAAGAGGTGGATTCATTCCTAATCAGAATTTGATAAGCAAAACAGAAATTATAATGTGGATATAAATTGGGGGATCGGTTCTCTATTATAATCAATATATAAAGTGATCCGTCACTTTGTGGCCAGGTTACTTTCTATCCATTAATATTCTAGATGTCTGAGCTTGAGAAAATGGATTGCAGAGCAGGGGTTTGGTGAGATACCAAGAGAAAAATTATTGAGAGCGACAAGAGCCAAAGCCAAGTGGAAGTCTGTCATCGCTTACGTCCTGAAGAAACACATGAAGAAGAAGAATATCTGTTAAACTCTTTTACTGTCTGCATGCTGGTGGCTTGATGACAGTAGTGGTTCTTGACTACTCTAATGTCCTTCCCAAATATAGGTTGCTGAGAATTTCTATCAAGTTTCTGTGGCGTACATTGTCCAATGCCTTTGCGTGTTCTATAATACACAGGTACATGTCTTTCTTCATTTGTACTGGCCTTTGTGATAACATTCTAACCATAAATATCACGTTTCTTGTTCTAGTGTATCTCAGCTCTTTCATTAGAGCTGATAATTTTGTTAAATGATACATATGTGTTCTGCCATGATTACGATTTCCCCGGCCTTATCGGCAGTAGATTTGGGGATGTTTTTGATGATTGCTAAATCCTTTCTTCGTCTTCTTCTTTTCCTCCTCCTTAACTTTCTTCTTCTTCTTCTTCTTCATCATCTTCTTCTTCTTATTCTTATTCTCCTCCTCCTTCTTCTTCTTCTCTTCCTCCTCCCCTCCTCCTTTTCTTCTTCTTGTTCTTGCTGTTGTTGTTCTTATTATTCTCCTCCTCCTTCTTCTTCTCCTTCTTCTTCTTCTCCTCTTCCTCCTCCTTCTTCTCTTCATCCTTCTTCTTCTCCCCTCCTTCTTATTTTTCTTCTAATCCTCCTCCTCCTCCTTCTTCTTCCTCTTTTCTTCTCCACCTTCTTCTTCTTCTTCATCTCCTTATTCTTCTTCTTCTTCTTGGTCTCTTTCTTCTTCTTCTTCTCCTCCCCTCCTCCTCCTCCTTTTCTTCTTCTTCTTCTTCTTCTTCTTCTTCTTCTTCTTCTTCTTCTCCATTTTCTTCTTCTTCTTCTCCTCCTCTTTCTCCTACTTCTTCTTCTCCCCCTTCTCCTCTTCCTTCTTCTTCTATATACCGTCTTCTTTCAGAATGGAGGTGATAAAAGCCTTCCACGTCTATCTATCTCTTGACATCCCACTAAACACCCGCTCCGCTATATATCTGCTCACGTCCATCAAGTCTGTCACACGTTGTTTCCCTTGTCTTTCCCTCCCTCTATTTGTCCCGGGAGCATCAGTTTCTCCACGCCCCCTTTCCTCATTACTTGTCTCAATAATCTCAGTTGTCTTTTCCTGATACCAAGTATCATTTTCCTTTTCGTTTACATCCACTTCGAAACCTTTTCTCACATATCTGTCCATGGTATCTGCAGCATCCTTCTGTAAATGAAGAACAACTGGTTCTTATTACTGTTGATATTACAGAAGTAGTGGAGACACATATGCACTGATGACCATTATCTGACAGACAAATAGCAGATTAAATTATTGCAGATAGACTTAAACTTCTGACAGACTGAAGAATACCAAGTGAACAATAAAAAGTAAAATCCAAATATTACTTTAAAAATTCAAATTTGAAGCTTGCTTCACAGCTAATTAATTTAGGGTTTTTATATATCTCCGACGAAGTATGTTGTTCATTATTTTTGTGTGTGTGTGTGTGTGTGTGTGTGTGTGTGTGTGGCTTAGATAAGGCTTTGAACGTATCCTTTCGTAAAATCAGTTATTTTGATGATGATATTTAATTATGAAATCCGTGGTATCATTTTTCGGTAATCCGGTGGTAAATTTTTAACCGAAGCTGAAACATTCTAGCTGAATCCGATAATATGAGTTGTGGATATATTAGTAAGTAGGTCTTTTCTGCCGATCTTGGGCCGTTTGTTTTTAAAAACGTATTAAATTAATCTGCAAGTTTTCTGTCTTAATAACTGTTTTTAAAGAGAGCCATTTTAAATATTGGCCTACTCTGCTGGATATTTAAAATGAAGTGGAGAGTGACATAAAAGGACTACAAATAAACTTTAAGAAAACTGAATGCTTGGTTATCAGCAAAAAGAGCAACCCAAAATGCCAAATACAGGTGGGGGATATCAGAATCAAGCAAGTACAAAAATTTAAATAGATGGAAAGTGCGACAAAGAGATCCGAAGGCAAATTGGCATGGTAAAGGACGCGTTCCAGAAGCTCAGTAAAGTACAAACGCACAGGAAAATTTCACTAGAAACAAAGAAAAGAGTGCTGGATTGCTACGTGATGGCATTTCTTCAATACGGCAGCGAATGCTGGACAATATCATCGAAAATGAGGACAAAACCTGAAGCAGCGGAAATGTGTTTCTACAGAAAGAGGCCGCCGATATCGTGGACTGAGCATGCAAGCAACGATGAGGTGTTGGAAAGAATGGCAACAAAAAGGAAATTAATACTGAGCATCAGGAAGAGACAAATGAAGTTCCTGGGACATGCAATGAGGAAGGAGAGTTTGGAGAGCCTGATACTGACTGGCTAGGTAGAAGGAAAAAGTGACAGAGGAAAGCAGCTGATAACATATTTGCAGAGCCTGATCAGGTGGATGACGGAACGGGGGTTGCGAGGTGTAACTGGAGCAAATATACTAAGAGCCACAAGGGATAGGGAGACGTGGAGAACCATGATCGCCTATGTCCTGAAGGAACAGGGTACATAGAAGAAGAAGAAGAATTTAAGCTGCCAACAGAAGAATCTTTGGGAGATACAGAAACAGCATTTTTTTTCATGAAGGGATCTTTTGCTCGATTCTGCAGATTTTCAGTCGTCATGGAGACGTTGATGGCTCCTCATACTGCTGTTGCGTACTTTCTTGAATTAAGGGTAGATGAAGTAACTCTCCCTTCTGTCAAGAGGTGCGAACGAGCTCTTTTATGAGCATCTCTAAGGCTTGGCTACACTGAAACGAGTAAACTTAAACACGCACGAAAAAACCGTATATGTGCAAAAGAAACTGATAAGTTATCTTTTTTCTTTTCCCCCGCTAATATACAACAAGTCACCATTAAAGCAGACAGTAATAAACGTCAGCGATAAATAAAAAAAAACACGTATGTTAATAGATACATATTTTTAAAAATACTAATCTATCTAAACTTATTTATAAATGAAACTTTGTGTGTGTGTGTGTCTGTGTGTGTGTCTGTGTCCGTTACCTATAGACTCCGAAACGACTGAACCAATTTTCTTGAAGATTTACACAGTTGTACTATAAGCGTCTGCGAGTGTTCTTAGCTAGGTTTTGTATCGAGGTACCCCAGATAAATATCGAAAATCGATAATCGAAAAAATCGTGTTATAAAAGGACTGGTCCGATTTTAATCAAATTTGATACACTCATGGACAAAGACATAAGAAACGATATTCAGAAGTTTCAAGGTTGTAGTTCTTACAATAATGCAGAAAATTTGATATAGGTACCAGGAAATCAAAATTTGATTTACACCCATTCATTTTTCTTTCAATCTACGTTTCCGCTTTAACTGGAAACAACTATTGCTTTTTAGTCTTTCGTGCCAACGTCCAAAGAGTCTCAGCTCCCGGACCATGGATTAGTTTTAAAGCTTTCATTACACCCGAGCAACGCCGGGTTATACTGCTAGTTTTAATATATAATAAAGCGTATCTACCAAATACGTGTACATTCGAAAATTTAAATGAATGTTTTTATTTTATTGTTTAATATTTAATTTATAAAATATGACAACATTTATTTGCACAATCTCCAAAGAGACAGGCAACACCTAAAGTCAGATCAAACTGGATCTCAATTTGCCATCCATTCGTTTCATTAATGTCTGCTGAATTATAGTTTCTTGTCTTGGAAATAGGTTATATCACTCCCAGGAAGTCGAACTTCAGTTACATCAGCTGTTTTAGAAAGGTAACTTTCACTGCAGTACTTGTAATACCAGTACCCTACTGAAGATCAGACTTGATTTCATTCAACTGATAAGATAAAACGATGATCGAAAACTAACTCATCGAGCAGACACTGTACTTTCTCTAGTTATGGTTAACGGTCGCACTCTTCTTGCCTTGAACGTCTGTTGCGACTCAAGCTCACCTCAGATGGATCTCATAGCGGACCGGAAGGTGACTGCAACCACATTTAAATTTGTTGTTTTTCATTTTTTTTTTTACTTTTTTGAGTGCAGTCTTATCGATTATTACATAAAGTTTCCGATCATCAAAGAAAATTCTTTTTTTTTTAATTCAATATTTAAACAATTTTAGGGGGTTCAGTTTCTCATAAATCGATCCTCCATTTTTGGAACCACTCGCGCAGGAGTTGCTTGGTTTTTTTACTTTTTTCAGCGCAGTCTTATCGATTATTACATAAAGTTTCCGATCATAAAAGAATTTTTTAAAAAAATTCAATATTTAAACAATTTAGGGGTGGGGTTCAGTTTCTCATACAACGTTATAGTAAATCGATCCTCCATTTTTGGAACCAATTGCGCTGGCGTCGCTTTGTTTTTTTTTTTTGTTTTTGTTTTTTTTGTGGGGATGAGTTGTTGCGTTTGTTTTTGTCTTTTTCAAGTTTACTTTCGTTCTTACGATGGTATCTTCCCCGGAAACTCCAAGAATGGTTTTATTAAAGAATTTCGAAAAGGATTCAGTTGTTGAATATGCCCAGCAAAAAAGTTAATTGCACAGGATGGATTTACTCTAAGGTTGGTTGAAAAATCGAACTCCCCACCCCCACCCACTAAAATTGTTTAAATGTTGAAATTTTTACTATTTTTCTTTTTGTCAATCAGAAAGTTTATGGTTTAAGCGATAAGATTGCACTGAAAAATGTAAAAAAAAAATGGATAATCAACCAATTTACAAAAGGTGGTGATGTTGTACCGGCGAGTGATTCCAAAATGAAGGATTGATTTACTATAACGTTGTATGAAAAACTAAGCCCTCTCCACTAAAATTGTTGTAATATTGAAATTTTTTCCTAACTTTTTGTCAATCGGGAAGTTTAGGGTGTAATCGATAAGATTGCATTGAAAAATTAAAAAAAATAATAATAATCAACCAATTTACAGGTGGTGGTCATGTCGTATCGGCAAGTGATTCCAAAATGGAGGATTGATTTAGTTGTATGAAAAACTAAGCCCTCCCCATTAAAATTGTTGAAATATTGAAATGTTTTCCAATTTTTTTTTATCAATCGGAAAGTTTAGGGTGTAATCGATAAGACTGCATTGATAAAAGAAAAACAAAGAGAAAAACAACAAATTTAAAGGTGATGGTAGTTTCCTTCAGGTCCGCCGAACTCATATATACGTTCACTCTCTGGAGACACGAGAGAGATCGCTGGTTTTCTTATACTGCTCCCAAAAGTATCTGGTTCTATCCGACATGTTGTTTTTTTACCAGTTTCAGTTAATATGGATTATTGCTGTCATATCTCTGCTAGAACTGCTCATATTTCTGGATGCAATAGTGTTTATGCTGTCTTGTGGGTGACCAATTGATTTAACTATACATCTCACGGCTCGCAGACGAAACGTTTCATGCCTATCACTACTCGAATGCATATTCCACGGTCAATGTTTAGATAAGCTACATTCATTGGTAATTCAGAGATTTTGGTTTTGGGTATTTCTATGGCATATACGCATTGTTGAATCATCATTATTCTCTTTTTATAGTGTTGGTAATTTCTACTCAGCCGAACACTTCATATGAAACACAACATTAAACAATCTTACGTGATCATTACAAGAATATTATCTTATTTCCTTTATATGAATACCACAGCTGTTTTAATGGCTGTACATTAAAAAAAGAAAAGAAAACACGCGTTTCATTATATATATATATATATATATATATATATACTGTTAAATTATACTGTTAAATTATATATATATTATACTGTTATTATAATTATACTGTTAAATTATACTGTTAAATTATATATATATATATATATATATATATATATATATATATATATACTGTTAAATATAAGAGGCAATCAATCTCTATGATGTTTAATCATGAGCCGTTCTAAACATCGTAATTTAGCTTTAATTTAAGATGAAAATAAAGACAAAAATTCTCCAACATTTGGATAGTTTTTAGTTAAGTTGGTTCTAAATTTTGAGCGGAAAGCTAAGAAGCAAGTTAATAAAAAAGTATCCAAATTTTGCAGAATTTTTGTCTTTATTTTCACCTGAAATTAAAGCCAAAATATGATGTTTAGAAAGGCTCATGATTAAACATAATAGATATCCATTGTCTCTTATATGTAACAGTATATGTTTATCTTCTGCCTCGATACACTATATATATATATATATATATATATATATTATTATTATTATTATTATTTATTATTTAGTATAATAACCTTTTGCTTTGAAATAATAAAATACTGGCGAATATTACCAATCGCACCTAGTATCTCCCTCCCTCTCTCTCTCTCTCTCTCTCTCTCTCTATATATATATATATATATATATATATTATTATTTATTATTTAGTATAATAACCTTTTGCTTTGAAATAATAAAATACTGGCAAATATTACCAATCACACCTAGTATCTCCCTCTCTCTCTCTCTCTCTCTCTCTCTATATATATATATATATATATATATATATATATATATATATATATATATATATACATGCAGTACTGTGCAAATGTATTAGAACAAGAGTTATTTTATCTTTTATGAGGCATATTGACAGAAAATGAACAATTTAATTAAAATAATGTTATTTGATTTACTCAATAAATGCTTTAACAAGAAAGAATATTTGTTACAAAATAAATTTAATAATTAGTATAATAGCCTTTTGTTTTGATTACAGCCTTCATTCTGTCAGGCATTGAAATCACAAGCTTCTTTCAGGTATCTAATGGTACTCCTGCCAAGCAGCTTGTATTTGTTCCCAAAGTGTGTCTTGCGAAATAACATTAGATTTATCAATTTTTTTATTCAAAATATTCCATAGATGTTCAATAGAGTAGTTTCAAAATAACTTGTTGAATAGAAAATAGGAAAAACTAAATATAACTTCTTTTTAATACATTTCGCTTACACCTAGTTTTAAATCATCAATATTTATTAGTAATTTACTTGGCTTTTCACCCTGTATTTGAATTTCAGTGAGGTTTTTAGGAAAATCACCCCTGTCTTAATACTTCTGCACACTACCTGTAGCTTTAGGACAGGGGTGATTTTAAACTTAATTTTGATGACTTATAAAAGAAAATGATGTGCGTTGTGGTGCAGTGGATATCAGCTTGGAACGTAAAATCGGGGAGCCGAGTTCGAAATCCAGTTGAATTCCTTGCATTCACTTAGGCGCAAATACTCTTGGGAAAGGTATTAATCCGTCTCTTCCTTCCAGTTATGGGTTAAATAACAGGACAGATTGGGTTCTATAGCTTTGGCTGGCAACCAGTCTACCGTAGAAAGCAATGGCAACCTACTGCAGGATAATCTTCTGCCCAGTCAGTCATGTCTCTTTCGAGACATGATCGCCCAATCGTGTTTCAAGTATGGCACTTAACTGACTGAAAAATAGTCCTTGTCTTAATAATTTTGCACAATCATGATCCGTTTTAAACATTGTATTTTGGCTTTAATTTCAGATGAAAATAAAGTAAAATATTGTCCAATATTTGGATATTTTTCTTTCGGCTCACATAGCCATCTTCAGAGAGGTTACAGGGATGTTAACTTTGATGTCTTTATGTTAACATCACCACAACCTCACTTTACGTGGCTCATGTAACGAAAGCTTGGAACCAGCATAATAAATATATATATATAAATATTGGTCAATTTTTATTTTTATTTTCATCTTAAATTAACGCCAAAATATGATGTTTAAAACGGATCATCATTAAATATAATAGACATTCATTGTATGTTTTATTTAACAGCATATTTTTAGAAAATTATCTGCTTCCTCGATACACTATATATATATATATATATATATATATATATATATGTACTTAAAAGCAAATAGAATACAACATTAGCACGCCATTTGTTTTATTATCTTATTTTGTATGACAGCAAGCAGGAAGTTATTCGATTTGCGTCAGTTCAGTTTCCTAAATCGGAGACCCATCTAGGTACTGCAGTGAGAGTAAGGGAATAAGTGTTTCAACGTCATATGGTCATAATCCCTGTTTTTATTCTTAATTAGATCTTCTTTCTAGACATCACAATATGTACTGCTTTTTAACCCAAAGAGTGGGGAGTTGAAATTCATTAGCACTTTTCCTAGAAGCATTTATACAGGAAGAAGTCACAGAGAAATTAGTCGGTGAATAGTTTGTAAACAAAAACAAAATTTAAGAAAACAAATGTTTGTTAAATATATATTTTATTTGTACTTGAAAACAATTAGAAGACAACAGTTGAATGCCAGTGGTTTCGCTATGCTATTCCCCGTAACAGAGCTTTCAAAGTGTTCGAGATAGAATCCACTAAGTTGTTAGAGTTACGGCCATCCGGTCAAATCGATTCTCCTTTGATTACAGTATTCTATCAGTTCCATTATGGCTTTCCCGGCAATAAGGCCCCACCTCATTAGTGCTAGATTGATTTTAGCATCGATAGCTCCGATAACAATGAGATGCTATTCCATGTGTCTTTTCCTGAAAATCGAGATCCTTTTGACGTTTTGAGTCCCACTAATGTATCATGAGCCGGGGAAAACGAGAATCTTTCTCTAAGTAGATTTGGTCGAGGAGGAAACAATGAGTGCAATAAAGTCACCGTTGTTTCCATGGAAAGTAAATGAAGATGAAAGACTACATAAGAGATTCGAAACAGAATTTTCGGTTGAGGTTCTGAAGGCGAATGCAGAATAGCAACGCTGATTGAGGAAAAAAATTAAGAAAAACAGAAAGAAAAAGGAAGACATAAAGGAATAATAGAAAACAAATGTGTATAAATCGAAATGATAACGTTTGTATGCAGTTGACCCTATTCATGGCTTGCATTGTGGTTTTAAGTTGAATTTTGCGCTACATGATCTTATCGGATTTTGAGAGCCAACAATAGGCGAATATTTTATTGCTCAATTTCAGCACATGCAGATTATCAAAGCAGAGATAGTATATATATATATCTATATCTATATATATATATATATATATATATATTTTAATCGTATCACCCCGAGCAAGGCGGTAATGCCACTGATGTGCAGGGGGCTACATAACAGTAAAAAGATTAAATAGAAGAGAGTGAAGAGGAAGACGAACCAGTTAGAAAGGAGCCAGAGAAGGATGGGAATAGAGGTGTGATGACAGTTGCAAAGGTGAAGAGAAAGGAAAGGATATACAGCGTGGTGAGAGAACTAGAGTCAAGTGGTTAATTGATGAGTATTACATATATATATATATATATAATACTCATCAATTAATCACCTTTGCAAAAAAAAAGTCATTTAACCCATTTAGTTGTGTATCTTTATAAAATATGAACTCCTATTCCTCCCCTTCCTAAATATACCGTTTCAACACCCTGTAACCCCGCGACTACCAACTCTGTCCTTTTCCACTTTGTGACCGTTGTTAACCAAAACCCCTCCACACTCTACCCCAGGGCCTTCGCCATTTGGAAAAAACAATGTCGCTGACGTGACGTAGAGTCGAAATGTACATCCGACACCATTCAATTTTGAAAATTTTCTCTAATTCATATATATATATATTGCAAATCTATTTAAAAAGGAAAAGTAGACTAATTTTTCTCCAGTTTCTGAAAGGATTTTTCTGTTGCTGAGGTGATGTGTTATCCCCTGTGGGGATCTTCATATCGAAATGGCCATTCAACATCTTTGAATTAATCCTTTTTTAATATATATTTGCTCTGTAATATTTTATTACATGGAGCTCTCTTCCTGTATCATTTTTTAATATTAAAATAAAATTTTTAATATTAATTAGGATCGGGTTTTTGGAATTTACCTTCCTGCTTTTTTCCCTTGGATTGAAGTATCTGAATTAAAATATATATATATATATATATATATATATATATATATATATATACGGAAAATCTAAGCACGAGCCAATAAACCTACCTAGCTTTCACCCTACAGATCTTCAGGATAAAATCTTGATTTTCTTTTCTTTCTTACGCGTACTTGACTTTTTGTTTATGTACTTCGTTTGAATCTTTTTTTTATGTCCCCTTCTTTTCCCTCCGTGAGTTGTACAAGACGATTTAAATTATAGTTTAATTATTACTAGTTTTGGCAGAATTAGTTCTGTTAATATGAGTACTATAATTAATTTAGTTACTAATATGATATGTATATATATATATAGATATCTATGTATATATATATAGATAGATAAATAGATATATATGTATGTATGTATTTAAATCGCCTACGCGTTTCGTCTTGTGATGGAATTTATCAAGGCAAAAAGACGAAATGAGCTTTATTCCAAATTATGATTTTAAAAATGTAGCACTAATAAAAAGAGTTCGCAATTTGTTCAGGAGAAAAGTTTTTGAGAGCGCCGCCATCCAGTACTACCAAAACATCAATTTGCGCGCCGGATTTCACCTTTGTTTATGGAAATTATACTAAAACAGACTAACATACATAATAAAAAGTCCAAGGAAAACGTTTGAATTCCCTTCATTTTAACATCTCGTGGCATTGCACTACCCATGGAAGAATTCTGAAAGTAAAATATTCTGTTAATCTTTTTGAATGATTTGTGAGCGTTTTCATAGTTGCCAACACTGTTTGTTTATAGATACATAATTTAGAATAAAGCTCATTTCGTTTTTGTGCCTTGATAAGCTCTATCACAGGACAAAATGCGTAGGCAATTTAAATATAGTTTCCTCTTATCTTCTTTTTATTTAACCATCCTGTTATTAATTTCAGATCATAACTGAGTATTATCCAGAAGAAAAGTTAGAGATTATGCTATTCCATAACAAAAATGAACTATTGAATGAAAGAACAGAAATTATGACTAACTGTATCCATACCAAAGATACCTATTAGGTTCATACAACCATGGATGAAAACGTTATAATTTGTTATAAATTTAAAAATTGCGTGTTCTAAAATTCCCTGTCACGTGAACGTTCAAAAAGACCACCGTTACGTGAGCGCTTTAAGAAAAAAAAAGTTAACGGTAAAATCAGTTATTGAAAATCTTCTAGAGACACCAATCATGGTAGAAACCTAGGTCGCGTAATTAAGTCGTTTACAAGTTGAAAATATTCAAAAGTTCTACAATATACTTTGTATTGAACACTTTTTAATACAATGCCCTGGTCTAATTTTATTATGATCAAAAACTAAGTAATTAAACAATCAATATATATATATATATATATATACACGCGTTAATAAATTGAGTTTTCTCGGTGACTGGCGTGTGTATACACCGCATACATATAGCACGCTAAAATTTCTTCTCTCTCATTCCATGCGCCCGTGGGTTAGTGGAGCAAGAACTGACATCAAATCGGTCGAGTTTCGATCCCGGCTGGAAGCAAGTGGATGTGTCTAGCCACACTGATGATTGTGATACAGCGAAACAGGCTTGTATGTGCATTACTAATATATATATATATATATATATATATATATATATATATATATATCGATCGTCAGATTGCCCGACGAAAACTGAAGGTTCTTGAAACTATGGGAGCATAACCACTTATATATATATATATATATATATATATATAAAACAAGAAAATTTATATTTAAGTTTGGTGAATAGCCATTTCTACGAGGAAATCCTCGCTTCTTCAGCAACGTTGAAAAGAAAATTTTATTTACTCAAATTCAAATGACATAAAAAATTTTATACCGGCAGAAGTCCAAAAAAGAAAAAAAAATCATCGATCCACAGGAAAATAAAATGGAGTGGGATTAACAATTTTTGAATTTAAGGAAGTAAAAAGAGGAAAGCAGACAGATACCTATGTTTCATATTTAGAAGACACACCACACCTCCAGATCTGAGTCCAGAGTTTAAAAGTTAAAATTTCGCCATGACAGAGGGATAGAAGTGGTAGGGGAACAAAAAGAAAAAGGTAAAAAACAGGTAAAAAAAAAATGGGGAAGGGGTGGTTGACTGGGAAGTCTGCTAAGAAAAAATTATTTCCATAGGAAAAAAAAAAAAAACTGCTACTAACAATGTTGAAAAAAGACATTGAAAAATTTACCAAAGAGATTTTAGTTTAAAAAAATATGACCGGGACAAATTTTATAGAAAAAATTTGAACATAGAAATTTAAATATAAATCTTAAATTTTAAATTTAAAAGTAAAAATATTAACTTCAAGGGTAAATCTGAAATTAATCTATTACTACGAGCACACACACACACAAACACACATATATACACACACACACACACACATACACATACATACACACACACATACACACACACACACACACACACACACACACACACACACACACACACATCACACACACACACACACACACACACACACACACACACACACAAATTCCCGAACAGAATTTACTTAAATATCTGAAGGATATTCTCAATTCACAATTTAATTTAATTTTTTTTTTAAATTAAGGAACTAAATTTAAGGCGGTTTAGTACGAAAGGAAACTTTTTCTTTTCTTTTTTTTTATAATCGTTTCACCCCGAGCAAGGCATTCCACTGCCACTATTGCGCAGGGGGTTACATAGGGGGGAAAGTGGTGAGAAATGATGGTTAGCTATAGGAAATATCAGAAGGAGGGTGATAGATGGGTAAGGATACCGAGAATGAGGGTTGAGTAGATGGTCAGAGTGTTGAGAGAATAGATGCAAGTTAGTGTGATAGGAGGTGTCTATTTAAACTCCTGGAAATTGAACCGAATTATTAAATATATTTATTGTAAGGGTTCTGCTAAAAATTAACCAAAATTAATCTTTTTGTGTAAAAGGTTATATAGATTTAGCATTAAAAATAAATAAAAATATACATATACATATATACATATGTATACATATACATATACATATACATATATTATAATATACAATTATAACAAGGTACAAGGAAGTTATATGAATAATAGAGTCGTGGAAAAAGAAAATGAAAATAAGAATCATTGCAAAAACAAAAAAATTATGAAGGTGCAAGAAAAATGAGGGCTAAAGAGTTAGTCTACAGGTTCTTACATGTTAAATAGTTGATATTTAGATAAGAAAAACAAAAAAGGAAGGTATCTATAAGATAAGGCTGGAATTAGTATTTGGTAGTGGGATCTAAATTTACTAGCTATATATATATATATATATATAGTCATCCGCAGACAGATAAGTTTTGCTGTATTACAGCTCATCAGTACGGTTAGACATCCGATTGTTTTTACCCAGGATTGAAACCCGACTGAATTAGCGTCAATCGGCGATTCTATCGCTGAGCTATGGGCAGTCGATAGAAAACGGTCATAAATTAAGAGTGTGATATACCATGTAAACATACGCTGGTAGTTAGAGTGTTCTAATTCATTACTGAATGAACGATGCGTAGATGCAAAAGTAGCTATTGTTTTTTTCAAAATCTAACATTCTTCCAGAGGGCTCAATATATATATACTCCGATTGACGCCGATTCAGTCGGGTTTCAATCCTGGGTAAAAACAATCGGATGTTTAACCGTACTGATGAGCTGTGGTAAAGCGAAATTTATTGTCTGCGGATGACTATATATATATATATATATATATATATATATATTTTAGCTAGTAAATTTAGATCCCACTACCAAATACTAATCCCAGCCTTATATATATATATATATATATATATATATATATATAGCTAGTAAATTTAAATCCCACTACCAAATACTAATCCCAGCCTTATATATATATATATATATATATATATATATATATATATATATATATATATACGTGTGTTTTTATGGGGTTAATACAAATATAATATTTGCCTCTTAGACTGATGCTGTTACCATTATCATCCCGAATCTATAGTTTTGTAGATGGAACCTCCAGGAATTTTTCTGTGTCTTCGCACCATATGCATATTATTTAACCCATATGGCAGAGGGATGAAATATCTGTGTTTTTCCTTAGAGACAGAAACGGAAAATGCTCTTCGTACCTCGATTCGCGTTTTGAGCACTGATACCCTCAAGTACGTTAGATAATATAATTATTTATTAAATACATAGGACATTTCGTGATTTATAAACTAACAAAGTCTATTCTTAAAAGCAAACGGTGCGTAAGATAGCACGTGTAAGGACCACTGATAAATAATTAAAAATAAATTCAAGAAAAATTTGATTAACACGCGACCAAATAAATGTAAACATATGTAAGTGCTGACATTTTCATTTTAACAGTATTCCTATCCGTATATTTAATAATTAATGACTTGAAAACATCGTCATCGAAATCGTTCTTCTGTCTGACATCACTGGCTGTAGGTAAGGCCAAAAAAAAATGTCATATGACTTATTTTAAAGTCAGTCACGAAAATCTTTTACAAGAAATACCAATGAAAATATCACAGTTTTCTTTTTAGATTTTTTGATGAATCTGAATTCTTCAGTTATTGATTGAATAAGCTCATTGTGAATTCTATAATTAAAAAAAAATATCCGACGAGACTGAGAATTCGTGTCATTCAATATTTGAGCATATGTCTGTTAGTAATTTATTTCAGGATAATATGTGTCACAATTTGCAACCGGTTCTTGACAAGCTCCAAAGGAGAGTCTGTAATGTGATAGGTACTGATCTGGCGACTCGACTGTAGCCACTTTCCCATCGTTGAAATGTGGCCTCCCTCTGTCTCTTCTATAAATATTTTCATGGCTTCTGCTCGGATGAGCTTAAGTCACTGATGCCTCCTCAACAGGTCTTTACCCGTGCAACCAGACTGGCAACTGGGTCCCACCCATTCACAGTCAGGTTAGCCAAATGCAGACGACAATTCTACTCCTGCAGCTTCCTCTCACGCACTTCCCGCCTGTGGAACTCACTCCCGTATTCTTGCTTTCCTGACGGCTACAACCTCCAGAAATTTAAATGCAAAGTTAATACTCATCTACTAACCACTGGACTCTAGCTCTCTCCCCTCCCCTGTATAACCTTCCCTTTCTCTCCACCGATGTATCTGTCATCGCACCTTCTTTCTCAGCTTTCTATTGTTCCTTTCTAACTAGCTTGTACTCCTCACTCTTTTCTAATTAATCTTTTTACATTTATGTAACCCCCTGCACATCAGTGGCGTTTCCGCCTTGCTCTGTGTGAAATGATTAAAAAAAAAACAAAAAAACATTTCACTCTCACCCAAAAGATCTTCTATCTCTAGATATGTAGACATTAATTCCATTATTTAAAAAAATTATATCTCCTTAAACACGTATATTTACGTAACCTAACATTTCTTGTAATGAAATATATATAATACTAAATTCAGTCAGTCAATTAAGTGTTATACGTGATACAAAGCTAGGCGATCATGTCTCTTTATCTAACTGACTGGTCAGAAAATTACCGCGCAGCAGGTTGCCATTACATTCTGTGGTATACTGGTTGCCAGCCAAGGCTATAGAACTCAATCTGTCCTGTTATTTAACACATAACCGGATGGAAGAGACGGATTTATACTTTTCCAAGACTATTTGCGCATAAGTGAAGCAATGAATTCAACTGAAATTTGAACTCCGCTCCCCGTTTTCTTGTTCCAAGCCGATATCCACTGCACCACAACGTATATCCAATACTAAATTACTGTGAAAATTTCACTGTTTTCTGATCATAGTTATCAGATATATTTCAATTCTTTAATTAATGATTGAATAAGCTCATGGCAAGTTCTTCGACAATAAAATAGAATCTATCGTTGCTAATTTATTTTTAAAATATTGATAATTTAAGTACAATTTTTTTTTTTAATCATATCACCCCAAGCAAGGCGGTAACGCCACTGATGCGCACAGGGCTATGTAAGAGTGAAAAGATTGGAAAAGAGAAAGCCGGAAACCACATCCTAATCAGGGAACAAGGGATGAGCCTCTTCACCTGTTCAATAGACATGGGTGGAGTGTGAACTGGATGATAGTTTAGTCTATCTACTCCAATTGAGAGAGAAAAAAAGAAAAGAGTTAGAAGATTGGAAAAGAGAAAGCCGGAAACCACATCCTAAACAGGGAACAACGGATGAGACTCTTCACCTGTTCAATAGACATGGGTGGAGTGTGAACCGGGTGATAGTTTAGTCTATCTACTCCAATTGAGAAAAAAAGAAAGGAGAAAAAGATTAGAAAAGGGAAAGCCGGAAACCACATCCTACACAGGGAACAAGGGATGAGCCTCTTCACCTGTTCAATAGACGCTTTGCTGTCTATTTTATAATAAATATCTAATGTTGATTTTCTTTTTGTTTGTTTGTTTTTTTTTTTGCGGGAAGATGTTTATTATTTACCCATAGCTGGGATATCTAGCAGACGCTACCACTCCAGGACAGAGGACCTACGAAAAGCTGGGTAAGGGCGTCAAAACCTACATTTTCCAAATCAATGGCCTTGATCTCACATGTAGTTTATCGCCATAATCCGCTCGTGAAAGGTCGGAACCACCACTTCTTCTTCCCAATCCTGTATCACGGAATTATTACCTCACCACAAAGAAAATTATTACAATCTAGATATCAGTGAATACAGACGTTGGTTAGTTCCCGTGACTTGACCCAAAGAGTTGTGAGTTCAATACCAGGCTTCAACAGTGGTGAACAAGTAACTTACAGCGTTAGAGGGAGATAACTCATGATTACAAAAAGAGTCTCTACGCGAAAAGGGTTAGAGATGATGTACACCAGTGATTGTAATAAAGTTTTCTGTTCAAAATTCCTAGCACCTGAAAAAGGCCGGAGCGTACAACGGATGAAACTTCGTACAAATGGCCACAAAGATGAGGACAATAATTTAAATATTATGTATATTTTCTGGCTTTAAATAAATTGCAAAGTGTGATTGAAAACTTATCCATCAGATACGTATAAGCTACACAGGCATGTCTTTTAGATTTATTTACATTCTTTTCAATATCAATCAGTCACTTAACTACCATAAGTGATACACACGTAAGCGATCATGTCTCGAAAAAGACATGACTAACTGAGCAAAAGATCGTCTTGTGGTAGGTTGCCATTATTTTCTGCAGTAAACTAGTTCCCAATCAAAGTTATAGAACCCAATTTGCTCTGTTATTTAACCCATAGCTAGAAGGATAAGAAATTGATTATATATATATTTTTTATAATCGTTTCACCCTGAGCAAGGCATTGCACTGCCACTATTGCGCAGGGGGTTACGTAGGGGGAAAATGGTGAGAAAGGATGGTTAGATATAGGAAATGTCAGAAGGAGGGTGATAGACGGGTAAGAATACCGAGAATGAGGGTTGGGTAGATGGTGAGAGTGTTGGGAGAATAGATGCAAGTTAGTGTGGTGGGAGGAATCTATTGACCTTAGATTTAAACTCCTGGAGATTGTAGCTGTCGGGAAAGCAGACATGTGGAAGAGAATTCCACAGGCGGGAAGCGCGAGGAAAGAAGCTGTTGGAGTAGAATTTACGGTTACATCTTATCTGTTTCACTGTAAAAGGGTGGGACCTAGTTGTATCTCGTGTAAATTCGTACATAGGCGGCACCAATGATCTAAGTTCATCGGAGCAGAAACCGTGAAAGTATTTATAGAAGAGGCACAGGGAAGCAACGTCACGCCGGTGAGAGAGTGGTTGCAGCCGGTCTGCCAAGTCAGTATCGATCACGTTACAGATTCTCCGTTGTATTTTGTCAAGAAGCCCGAGAAGAATAGCAGGGGCACCTGACCAGATGTGGCAGCAGTATTCAATAAACGGGCGGATGGTAGATTATTATATTAATAATTAGTAATTAGTGGAGGATTAGTTTATTACTTCATGAAAATAGAAAACCGATCCCCCACTTTATACCCAGTAGAAGCTTTACTTATGTTTCCAACCATTATATTCAGTTAGTCAGTTAAGTGCCGTACGTAAAACACGCTTGGGCGATCATGTCTCGAAAGAGACATGACTGGGCAGAAGATTTTCCCGCAATATGTTACCATTAATTTTTGCAGTAGACATGTTGCCGACCAAAGCAACAGAACCCAATCTATCCTGTTATTTAACCCATTGCTGGGAGGAGAAACGACAGATTCAAAAATATGTATAGAAACTACCGTGATTACACAGTGATGGATCATTTCATATATTGTTATATAGAATTAGTCTTTTTTTATCCACATAATTACTTTTTTGCTCATCAAATTGTGTTTAGGTATGAATCTACTTCTTCTCCCCCAATCTGTGGGTTAATTAGTAATACTGATATTCTTAATGCATTATTATCTCCAAAGTATTGTTACAGTCTAACATTATTCTCTGATTTTGAACTAAATTAAATGTTTGAGGTAATGCGGACGGTGGGCTTGGGAAATCTGATAAAAGAATAACCGAGAGAAGATGTGGAGGGCGTAAAGCATCACTTTGCATACTTGATTAGCTTGAGCAAATGAATGGTAGAACAAGTTGAGAGGAAATAGCAAATACAAAATTCTTAAGAGGACAGGAAGATGTGAAGTGCCATAATAATCTATATGGTAGATAGAAGGTTATCAAAAGTGATCAGATCAGGTATCAGAAAATCCCATTCAGGTAAGCGAATTATTGATTTTATAGATGTTGCTTTAAACACAATATTTCGGTCAAAGCATTCTTCCATTTTTCAGTGTTGTCCATTTTACAGAAACGTTCTTTTTGCTGTATTGAATTACGACGTTATAGGCGCCTAGCCGGGTCGTTAGAAAGTTTGCATCCCGACTATGAAGACCAGGTTCAAATCTCACCGTGGTCAATTTGCCAGGAAGGTGACGTCTTGATGTTATCGGATTTGAGGAAAAGATAGCAGCGTACGGCGTTTTTGGAAAGTGCATTAAAACCCTGACAGGGCTTGACCAAAAATTTGTGAGCAAAATTGGGTAGGCAACTCCCTTTAAAGTTGTCGATGGTTCTATTAACTCGAAGTCACAAATCATCGTGACGCTTTAACGACGATCTGGCCCTCTTTGGCCTTGTTCAGATTATTGTTCACAACGGATACCTAGAAAGTGTAATCAACGTCCGCTCAGAATAGTTGCAGTATAAAACCCAGGTGAGCTCAGTGGGTGTCAAACACAGACAATAAGAATCCGTCTACGATGTGGATTAACTAGTCCTTCTCGTAGACAGACATACTCGGATAGGAGTAACCAGCCGTACATACATACAAATGAAAATATTATTATTTAGTAGTTTTTGCTTTGAGCACAAAACTCCATTTGAGTCATTTTCAGCCGTCCAGTATTGAAGTATTTTAAGTCATTTTCTTAATTGCATTAAGCATGTGATTCTTTCATTTTTGTTGCTTTATTCAAAATATTTTGGCCGATGAAATTTTCAAACTTCGATCATTGCAACTAATATAAAATCATTCGTTGTCTTTTGTTGGTTCATTTAAAATCCCTGATAATTGCCTTTTCATTGTTTTGTGTCGAATATTTTGGCACTTGGAGTTTTCGACCTTTCAGTATTGCCTTTGTTGATATGATCAGAAATTTTCATAAGTGTATAAACTTAGATTTTGTCTTTATTCATTGCTTCTTTAAATGCAACAATGCAGCCGATAAATTTATCCGCCCTCCATTACAGTTCAAATTTCTTGATTTTCAGTATTCATGCCATGGAAAGGCCCATATTTTAAATACTTTCTGTTTTCTAACCAAAACAAGCCTCGTAGATGTTATGCACATTCATATTCTGCTTAATATCGTCTTTTTTTTAACCCCTCGGACTTTATGTTATCATAGTATACTATCTTAACTGCGCATGACATGTATATCTGTCACTACAGTTTTGTAGTTCAAAGTCGAATGACAGATATTTTCCCTTTCGTTATACACCGGCGCATTGTAGTATCCCTGTGTCTCTTCTACAAATACTTTCACGGCTTCTGCTCCGATGAACTTAGCTCACTGGTGCCCACTATATATGAATTCACTCCACAAGATTAGCAACTAGGTCCCACCCTTTTATTGTGAAACCAATAAATTTTAATCGCAGAATCTACTCTAACAGCTTCTTTTCTCGCAGTTCATGCCCGTGGAATTCCCTTCCATTTAATTTCTTCCCCGACAGCTACAATCTCTAAGAATTTAAATAACAGAATTAGAGAGTGTTATAGGGAAACACACCTATTCCTCAAATAATGGACTCTCCCTCCTATATTAATAAGAGTTAACAGGAAGTTCTTAAAAATGTATAGGAGTTCTTTGGGCTTCTATTTGAGTTCAGTAGAACTACTAGGTAGATGATATTAGTCGGCAGTTAGCCGAATACTAAGGAGTCAGCTTTCAGCGGACGATTACCAAGTTCCTAACATTTTGGGTGCATTAAGTCGATTAGCAACCGACATAGCATGATTATAACCTTCAGTGCGAAAACTACTCCACAACAGAGAGAGACAGACAAAGAGAGATTGAGTGAGTGAAACAGACAAAGAGAAAGAGTAAGTCAGACAGTCGGAGAGAGGGAGGCAAACAGACAGACAGAGGCAGATAGAATGAAACAGAGAAAACATTAAAGTTAATTGATTTTGTTTAGCGACATATCAACTTTTACGGGTTATATTAAGACTGAAATCAAAATAATTCAGGTTGGTGAGAATACTTTTTAAGATAATAGTTTTGCGACACGAGACTTACTAATGAGCTCATAGGTGGGGGGGGGAGAGTAGATGCATATACTTCTTAAATGTGTTTGTGCGTAGGTGAATATAATGAACCCAACTGAAATTAGAACTTGGTCCTTCGATTAATAATTAGTCATTACCCGACGGATGTGCCTTGTGGTGCAGTTGATATCGGCTCGGAATGAGAGATCGGAAAACCGAGTTCGAATTTCAGCTGAATTCGTTGCATTCACTTACCTGCAAATATTCTTGGAAAATGTATTTATACGTCCCTTCTACCTCCAGCTGTGGGTTAAATAGCAGGACAAATTTATTTTTATAGCCTTGGTTGGCAACCAGTTCACCGCACAAATTAATAGCAAACTACTTCAGGAAAATCTTCTGCTCAGTCAGTCATGTCTCTTTCGAGACATGATCGCCTAAGTGTTTATTACGTACGGTACTTAACTCACAGAATATAATAGGTAGAAACATAAATAAACTCTCTACTCGAAAAATATGGGGGGTCGATTTTCTGTTATTATGAAGTAATAAACAGATCCCCCACTAATTAATACTTACTAACATAATAATAAAATTCCTCCCTTGTCTATCCAACTCTCGGTTAAATAGCAGGACAGATTAGGTTCTATAACCTTGGTTGACAATCACTCTACTGAACAAAGTAATGGCAACTTACTGCGGGAAAATGTTCTGCTGAGTCAGTCATGTCTCTTTTGAGACATGATCGCCTAAGCGTGTATTACGTACGGCACTTATCTAACAGAATATAATAGTTGGAAACATAAAGAAACTCTCCACTGGGAAAAAATTATGGGTTCGATTTTCTATTGTTATGAAGTGAGAAACGGATTCCCCATTAATTAATACTTTCTTATATAATTCCTCTCTTCTCAATCGAGCTGTTGTTTAAATAGCAGGACAAATTAGGTTCTATAACCTTGGTTGGCAACCACTCTACCGCAGAAAGTAATGGCTACCTTCTACAGGAAAATTTTCTGCCTATTCAGTCATGTCTCTTTCGAGACATGATCGTTCAAGCGTGTATTACATATGGCACTTAACTGACTGACTATTCATTACCCACACATCTAATCTTGCAGCACTTGGTATTCTAAAGCGAGGGAGAGTTTATGTCAGGCTGATAGAGAAAGAGAGAGAGAGAGAGAGAAAAAGAGGGAGAGATAGAGAAAGACAGAGAGAGAGAAAAAAGAGGGAGAGATAGAGAAAGAGAGAGAGAGTGAATATCAAGTATATCTCGTATTTGGTAAATGGTAGTTACCATAGCAACTGGTTTCTTTTACCATGGAAACAAAAGCTTAATGATCAGAAATATTTTTAGAACGACACGGATCAATTGGGAAAATTGTTTTGTTCAGCCTTGCAGAACCAACTGTCAATGAATTGCCAATTTTGATTTGAAGTAAATCGATTAGAAATTTCGTCCATGATAGCAAGTGTACTTCATCCGGGTTCTTTCAAATCGAAAACGCCCTCCCCCCCCACTAACACTGACAAAGAAAGAAAAAAATACGAGACTTAAAATCCTTCTTAAAGGAAATGATGTCAAAAAATATCAAAGGTTTTTGATGGAAGTTGATTTTCAAAAGCGTAAAGGGATTTGCTAACACATTACCAACAATAACGGATTGTTTACTCGTATTTCAAGAATAGATGTGCGATCGAATAGTTATTTCAAAATAAATCTGAAATATGAGTAGTCGTAAATGACTAAAATCTAACCACACAGAATTACAGGTTTAATGGAATTTATATTCTGAGAGAACTAGCAGGTTTATCAGGGCTGGTGATATTTTTAAGAATTAAGAAGCGTAGTTGATACTGTATTGAAAACAGATACAAAAAGTAAACGGTGGAATTCCAAAATAATATTTGTCTATATTTCTGAGATGAAGAATTATTTACAATATTTACATTATTCAGTCTATTGTCCTCATCATTGTGGGCCATTTAAACGATGTTTAATAACAGATCATTCTATTTGTCTATATTTCTGAGATGAGGTAGTATTTACAGTATTTACAGTATTTGGACCATTGTCCTCATTTCTGTTGCCATTTGTACGATGTTTAATAATAGATCATTCTATTTGTCTATATTTTTGAGATGAGGTAGTATTTACAGTATTTACATTATTCGGACTATTGTCCTCATCTTTGTTGCCATTTGTACGACGTTTAATAATAGATCATTCTATTTGTCTATATTTCTGAGATGAGGTAGTATTTACAGTATTTACATTATTAGGAATATTGTCCTCATCTTTGTTGCCATTTGTACGGTTGTCGTACGCTCCAACTTTCTTCAGGTGCTATGAATTTCGAACTGAACCCAGTAATTGTAATAAATAGATGGGTTCGAAATCCCTCGCATCTGAAGAAGGCCTAGCCTACAACAACCGAAACGTCGTACAAGTGGCAACACAAATGAGGAAATAGTCCGAATAATGTAAATACTGCCCAATAAAAAATTAAAAAACAATGGTATCATCCCATTCAAGTCTTTGAAGTTACAAAAAAAAAAAAAGTTTACATAGTGAGAAAGTATTAGGAACATAAATATTGCTAAGGAAGAGGAACTAGTAATTAGGATGACAACACAGAGAGATTAAAATTGCATTTAAATTTTTGCAGATTAAAGTTAGATGGAAAGAATAGAGTCGGAAGGGAGTTCCACCAGCGAGTATTGTTAAAAAAGAAACTGTTAGCATAGAATTTACAAATGCATCTAGCTGGCTCCACTGTAAATTGAATCGATCTTTACGCCTGTCTAGTCAGTCAGTAAGTGCTATACGTGATATACGCTTTGTGCGATCATGTCTCGAAAGAGACATGACTGACTGGGCAGAACATTTTCTGTCCTGCTCTTTAAACTATAGCTGAAGAGAAAAGAGACGGATTGCATTGATAAGTAGTAATTAGTAGGTGATCATTTTATTATTTAATAACAATAGAAAATTGATCCCCCACTTTATGCCTATTAGAAGGTTTACTTATATTTCCAACTATTATATTCAGTCTGTCAGTTCATGCCATACGTGACACACGTTTTGGGCAATCATGTCTCGAAAGAGACATGACAGACTGGGCAGAACATTTTCTATCCTGCTCTTTAAACTATAGCTGAAGAGAAAAGAGACGGATTGTATTAATAAATAATAATTAGTGGGTATCAGTTTATTACCTAATAACAATAGAAAATTGTTCCCCCACTTTTTGCCCAATAGAAACTTTACTTATGTTTCCAGCTATTATCCTCATTCAGTCAGTTAAGTGCCATACGTGATACATGCTTTGTGTGATCGTGTCTCAAAAGAGACATGACTAACTGGGCAGAAAATTTTCTATCCTGCTCTTTAAATTATAGATGAAAGAAGAGACGGATTGTATTAATAAGTAGTAATTAGTTGGGGGGGGTCAGTTTATTACTTCATAACAATATAAAACCGATCCCCCACTTTATGCCCAGTAGAAGCTTTACTTATGTTTCCAACTATTATATTCAGTCAGTCAGTTAAGTGCTATACGTGATACACGCTTGGGCGATCATGTCTCGAAATAGACATGACTGACTGGGCAGAACATTTTCTATCTTGCTCTTTAAACTATAGCTGAAGAGAAAAGAGACGGATTGCATTAATAAGTAGTAATTAGTGGGGGATCAGTTTATTACTTAAACACAACATAAAACTTATCCCCCACTTTATGCCCAGTAGAAATCTCAATCATGTTTCCAACTGTTATCTTTATTCAGTCAGTTAAGTGCTAATGGCATACTTGATACACGCTTGGGCGATCATGTCTCGAAAGAAACATGAGTGACTGAGCAGAAGATTATCCCGCAGTAGGTTATCATTACTTTCTGCGGCAGACTCGTTGCCAGCCAAGGCTATAGAACCCAATCTGTCCTGTTATTTAACCGATAACTGAAGGGAAGCAACGAATTAATACCTTTCCCAAGGGTATTTGCGCGTAAGTGAAAGCAAGGAATTCAACTGAAATTCGAACTCGGCTCACCGATTTTTCGTTCCGAGCCGATATCCACAGCAGCACAACGCACATCCTGGTACTGCTCTTAATTTGTCTAGGTACCATAGCAAAGATCTTTTCCGAATAATTACAATGAATGTATTCATAGAAATAGCACAGGAGGCAACCTTCCGGTGGTAGAAAAGGGTTTTAAGCCGACCTGCCAGACTACAGTCAATAATATTGCTGATTTTATCAAGATGTTCAAGGTAAATTGCAGGGACACCGGACTATATGGATAATCACGAACAACAAGAACAACAACAACAACAAAAAAAACAATGAAAATAAACACGTTCCGGCTGCCGCAACGTTTCGTCCTTATGATATGTTTATAATTGTTCTGATAAATCTTCAGATCCGTTACTCCGACTTCATTAATTTGAACGTAGTGCTAGACTGTAAGATAGGTCTCATTATTAAACATAATTACTATGTTGTAACGGTTTCTTATCCTGCACTTTTCGCCTGTAAATATCCCCTCCAGCTTCTAACATTCCTGTTTAACTACGATCTTTCAAAAATTAAAGCCGATATCAATCGACATCCTCTATTTTTTTTTCTTATCATATCGCCACAAGCAAGACATTTTATTGTCATTGTTTTGCAGGGGGTTACAAAAGAGGGAAGGTATGAGAAAGAGTGACAGGTTATAGTGGGTGTCAGGAAGTGGGTAGGAGAAGGATAAGAATACTGATGAGAGTGGAGTGGACGGAGAAAGGAGCATGAGAAAAAGGATACAGGTTAGTGAGATAAGAGATGACTGTTGACTTTACATTTAAATTCTTGGAGATTGTAGCTGTCAGGGAAGGAAGTAAACGGAAGGGAATTCCATGAGAAAGAGGATGCAGGTTAGTGAGATAGGAGATGACGATTGACTTTACATTTAAATTCTTGGAGATTGTAGCTGTTGAGAAAGCAAGTAAATGGAAGGGTATTCCACGGTCGGGAAGTGCGAGAAAAGAAGCTGATGGATTATAATTTGCGTTTACATTTTATTGGTTTCACAGTAGATGGGACCTAACTGCTAATCTTGTGGCTCGAGTAAATTCTTATATAGTGGGCACCAGCGAGCTAAGTTCATCGGAGCAGAAGCCGTGAAAGTATTTGTAGAAGAGACACAGGTAAGGCACATTGCACCGGTGAGAATGTTACTGTATCCGAGCTGCCACGTCAGGATCTATCACATTACAGATTCTCCGTTGGATTTTGTCAAGGACCCCTAGGTGGATAGCAAAAGCACCCAACCAGCAGTATTCAATGCACGGGCGGATGGCAGATTTATATAGTGCCGGATTGTTTCAGAATGTTTCTACTGTTTCTATGTTATCCTGTTTAGGAAAGTTTTCTCTATTCCCTTCACTTTTAATAACCATTAGTGGCTTTATCTCCTTGCTTGAAATGATTCAGATAAAAAAAATTAAAATTCGTGAATATGATTGTTTGCGCATGCTTGTGCTTATGCAAGAGGAAAATTATATTATATAGGTATATAAGCATATATCACTTGACGATTAGGTATCGCTACCGACAAAAAAGTAGGCTAGATTTGACTAATATTAAGAAATGTTGAACCCAACTTTATCTGTGGATATGCACATAGTTGTTGAACTTGAACAAAACTTTTTTATTCCACGCGAAACATCACCGATTGTTTGCGCCATCAACACACAAGTCACAACTGCGTCATCCTCTATTGTTATTGTGACTGTTACTGCCTTCAGTCTTCAAATTTAAAAAGACGCAGACATATCATGGACCAATCATTGTCACTCGACTAGAATAGGTCAAGCGAAAGCGTCAACACGCAAGACGTCGGCAGACGTCACGGACAAAACCGTCACGAAATTGGCTGACTTAATTGACCCCAGTGCTTCCGGTCTAACGCTTCCGGTGGAGACAGGAAAGACAGCTGTATGTAATGAGCGTTGTACGGGTTATCTACCCTTAGAGAATTTTTGCTGCTTTAAAATTGAAAATTGGAAAAATATACGTGATGTACAATGAAGAGAATGTGAGAAACACGCTTTTGGATACTGTTCAATGTTTTGCAGGAGGATATTTGTTTGTATGGTAGCTAATATCGGATTGGTTGTCTTGTAGTTAAGGCGATTTAAAACTATACTTCTTCTTATTTTTCTTCTTCTTCTTCTTCTTCTTCTTCTTCGGAAGGCTCCGGCACAATTCTCCTCCATCAATCATGGTTCTGTTCTGCGAATTGCTTTTTGGTGTGCTCATCATGTGGCATATCTTCAGTTTTTTAACCTGACGGATCTCATCCTTCTACAAGTTAGAGCACAGCTGATTTTTTCTAACGAGGTTGCTCACCTTGGTCTCTAACACGTGGCTTTTGTGGTTTGTCTTAGGAGAACTTCCACCCTGCCCAGTGAGCTGCAACGAGGAGGTCCTTCGCCCTTAATAACACCACCCACCAAAAAGTATACACCGCTAGCTTAAATTCTTTAACTGGAATGGCAAGTCGAAGCCATAATGTGAGAGATTTAGATATTTGATTACCAGATGCCCGTACACCCGAAAGTTCAAAGTGCCAGTCATCAAATATACTGCCCCTAAACCCTTAAAACAAAGCCCTAACAATTAAATACTATAACTTGAATCTGATATGAAATTAAAGAACTCCTACATGGGCCAGTCAAATAATATTAATCATCTTTGCCAATTCTACTCCATCAGCTTATTTTCTCGCACTTCCCGCCTGTGAAATTGCCTTCCATTTACTTCCTTTCCCGACAGCTACAATCTCCAAGAATTTAAATGTAAAGTCAATAGTCATCTCCTATCTCACTAACCTGCATCCTCTCTCTCATGCTCCTTTCTCCGTCCACTCCTCTCTCATCAGTATTCTCATCCTTCTCTTACACACTTCCTGACACCCACTATAACTTGTCACTCATTCTCATACTTTTCCTCCTTTGTAACCCCCTGCAAAACGGTGGCAGTAAAATGTCTTGCTTGGAGCGTTATGATTATTAAAAAAACTATGTGAATACATAAAAAAGAAGGAAAAGAAAAGAAATAAGAAAGAACAATGAGAAGGGAAATGATAAAGGAGAGATGAGGATGATAGATTATTTTTTATATAAGGCTTGATTTAAATTTTGTTGAGACCGTGGAATCATTCGTGGTCGAGTGGTCTAAGAATTACCTGATCAGTTAGTGGCTTCCTCTATTTTGATAGGTCTTGCAAGTTCGAATCCTACAGAATGATATACATTTTGTAACATAATTTATCGTAAATAATCAGGCCGGTAGAAATAAATATATAAAAATTGTGGGATTTCCATTTTTCTATAATAATGAACCTGAGTCAAGTATACATATACTCCTGCCATAATGAAATCAGGGAGAATACCGGGAGAGAACCGTAAGTTACCGAGAGATACCGAAGTTACACAGAGAATACACAGTCATAGCTCCACTCAGCCAGAATAGTATTACACGGATATACTAATTCCAGCACCGCTTCACTTCAAAGAATTATATATATATATATATATATATATATATATATTCTTTACTAATCGTATTTCTGGATTACTAATCTGCGTTCCAGTAATATCTTTACGTTTAATATAACATTTTTCCTATCTGAAATATCTGTTTTGTTGTTCATTATTTTGTGTGGTTCCTCACCCGGAATTCACAACAAATATATTGTTTGATTAAAAACAGAATATCTACTCAAATACGAGTAGTAATCATATTCAAAGAAATAAATTAAATATGTTGGTTGCTAAAACCATTTCGCTAATCTTCAGGACATTCCGTAACATTATATATATGTTTATATATATGTATACATGCATTACTGATAATTGATTTTAACTTTCCTCTATGGTACATAGATTTTATTAATTTATCTGCAGTACTAGCCTGGTTGAAATGTCTTATATTACTGTTGATATAGGTAGATGAAACCCTAAATTCTACGCTGACAGGTGCAAAAATCGATTTTTTATTCTGAAAAAATGAAACGTTCTCATATGGCAACTAATTTTAGGCTACGTTCATTAATTGCTTCTTTTTGTTTTTAACTTTTCGAATAATAGGGACTTCAGCGTTGCTCGTATGCATGATAATATCTGAGCATAGTTTTCTCTTTTTATGCGATTAAAGAAAAAAAATATTTTTGTTAAAATGACATTAAATGTTTAATTATTTTATTTTAAAACTCAGTATTTATTAATAATTCTGATTACATCATTATAATCACCAATATGCTCAAAACATCGGTCACGATGATTCTGTGCTAGCCAAATCAGTCATACCCAATTTTACAAGTCTTTTCTCAATTTGATGTATGTGTTTCAGGCATTTCTTAAAGGTATTGCAAGTTAACATCAAGAATCACCTTCCAAAGAAGTAAATTACTGAAATGGAATTGAAACTCACCTGAAGCGAGCTGAATGCTCCTCATGCCAATGACATTTCCACCGAGATTCTCTACGGCATATGACTTCAGTGAATGTAATTGAAACTCACCTGAAGCGAGCTGATGAGTTTCAATTACTTTTCAGTAATTTACTTCTTTGGAAGATGGTTCTTGATGTTAACTTGCAATACCTTTTGAAAATGCCTGAACAAACAAATCAGTATCGAACCTGTTTGTCAATGTCAAAAAACGAACGTCCTACTCACTCGTTCACGTGAGGGTTAGGGGTTAGGGATATTGTCGAGATATTGTCAAGGGCTTGAGGCATACACACGTCAATAAAATGTATTATTATTTCGTAGTTAAAACTGAATGCTTGGTTATCTGTAACCCTTGCCGATAACATCATCTCTCCACTTGATATCTACGCTGATGACACAGACATTCACTCCTGCCTCGGTAGTAAGGCTGCTCAATCAGATATGGTTAAAATGGCAGCCGATCACAGAAACGAATTCAAGTCGTAATTGCAGAAAAAAAAAAGATGGCATTTTACATTTCACAACTCTAAAATTAAACTTGCCTCCATTAATCTTCTGGTTGACTCCTCTTTGCCATCTATAAATATGGCTGCTGCTAACCCTAAGGAAAGCGTTGCGGCTTCTCGGGCGAAGATTGACAGTTAACATGAAGTTAAAAGACTCTGTTGAATCCATCGTTAGATCAGCTTCTGAGAAAGTTGGTTTACTGTGTCGTAAAAGAGAATTTTTCTTCTCCAGAATCTTACATATCTATAGGGCTACCATTCGTCTATGGTTAGAATATTGCTGCTAAATATGGCTCTACACACTTGCTATTTACCTTGAATTCCTTGATAATTTTAAAGAAGCATCAACAATATTATTAATTCTTTCCAACGGACTTAAGGTTGCCTGTAAATATTGTTATAAATACTTTTATTGTAATTGTTTGAATTAGATCTTTGCTATGATACATAGACTTTTTAAATTTAGCACAATATTGGACTCCTCAATTTACACTTGATCTGGCTAGATGTAACCGTAAATTCTATAGAAACAGTTTCATTTCTTGCACTGCTTGCTTGTGAGACTCCCTTCCAACTCCATACTTTTCAGCTTTAATTCCTAAAAATTAAAATTCAGTATCAATTGCTATCTTTCTCTTCTGATTATTCTTTTTTCTTTATCTTGTTTCTGTGACGGAGACTTACCTCGGCGAAGCAAGAGACGGCGTGTTGTCTGCACATGCGTTTGTAGACGTAATGGAACCACGAGGCGAGCTCATGCAAGGCAGTTTTTGGAATGACACGGCGCATGCGTCATTGGCGAAAGCGAGGCTCTCACATGCGAGAAATTTCGGTTTCTTGCTCGAGACCAACAACGCATGAAAAGAGACAACTTCAGTTTCGGAGTCAGTTTGGTTTTGGCGATTCGTGAAGGCTACACAGTGTTTTGTTTACGGTGCGCAGGGGGCGGAGTCCCGAGTGTAGCAGTGTTCTGGGTTCCATGATCCAAGCAATAGGAGAACGGATCCAAGCAGTCATTAATTCCTCTACCAACTACACTTTGAGAAACAAATATTACAGTTTCTGTTCCTAATTTTTCCTCGTCATGTAACACCTTATGTTTTAGTGGGTTTACTGCCTAGGATTGGGCAATATTAATTAAAATAATGTCTATGTAATCCCCTAAATTCATATATATATATATATATATATAAAGAGGACTGTTAGGTAAGATATTGTCAAGGGCTGGAGGCATACAAATCAATAAAATGTATTTTTATTTAGCACTTAAAGCTGAATGCATGGTCATCAGTAAAAAGAGCAACCAAAAATGCAAACTACAAGCTAGGATACTAAAATCTAGCAGGTACAATCTCAACAATATAAGATACGCAGATGGTACAGGGCTGATAGCTGACGCGGAAAGGAAACTAAAAGACCTCTTACAGGAATTAGTTAAAGAAAGCGGAATAAAAGGAATATATACAAACTGCGAGAAAACTGAAGGCATGGTAATCAGTAAAAAAAGAAAATTCTGATTACAAGTCGGGGATACAAAAATCGGGCAGGGAGAGAAATTTAAATACTTAAACAAAAAACGGAAAGAGTGGCACTGAGATCTGAAGCCGAATAGGCATGGCCAGGAATGCATACGAGTAATTACATGACCTCCTACATGACCTCCTACATGACCTCCTACATGACCTCCTACAAGACCTCCTACATGACCTCCTACAAGACCTCCTACATGATTTCAACAAATATTAAGAAAAAAAAGTTATGATGCAGTGGTTATCGGCTCGGAACGAGCAATAGGGGAGCCGAGTTCGAATTCCAGTATACTGCAGAAAATAATGGCAACCTACTGCTGGATAACCTTCTACACGATCAGTCATGTATTTTTTGAGATATGATCTCCCAAGCGTGTATCCCATATGGCATTTAATTGAGTGACTGAATATAATAATTGAAAACATGATTAAGGCTTCTACTGGGAGTAAAGTGGGGGATCAGTTTTCAATTTTATGAAGTAATAAACTGATCCCCCCCAAAATAAATACTTAATATAATACATCTCTTCCTCCTCTAGCTATGAGTTAAATAACAGAACAGATTAGGTTCTATAGCCTTAGTTGGCAACCAGTCTACCGCAGAAAGCAATGGAAACCTACTGCGGGATAACTTTCTGCCCAGTCAGTCATGTCTCTTTTGAGACATGATCGCCCAAGCGTGCATCAAGTATGCCATTTAACTGACTGGCTGAAGTGTTTTAAAGCAAGCATGTGTCTTCTTATCAGATTTATTCTATGTTTTACAAAGAATAAAAATGATAAATAATAGTATTTATTAGCCATAAAATCGTTCCTGGGCATGACGTTAAACTGCATCCGGCAGCAAGGCCTCTGATTGAGATGTTGTGAGGACCATGGAACCACCTATTAATTGCTGTTGTTCCGAGGTCCACGCTGACCCGGAGTGGTAGCACCTGTTAGGGTCCCAGCTATGGGCAAATAGTTAACCCTTCAAACTGGGGTCAAAACACCATGAAAGTATAAAAACGGACTTTTATGAAATATATGCATAAAAATAGACTTTTATAGAAAAATACACATTTTTGAAAGAAAAATATTACCAACAATACATTTTTGAAGAAAATCTATTACCGTAACACATTTTTGAAGAAAAAATATTATTCTCATCAAAACATATTTGAATACAAAACTAAAAGACATTTACAGTTTTCAAAAATAAAAAAGAATAAAAACAAAAAAAATTCTCATTTAAAATCCTGACTAAATCAACCTTCTCACTATAACCGAACATTAAAAAAATAAACAAAAACCTTAAGACCCTATTTTTTTGGCATTAAATAACACATAAAGGTTGATATACCGTTAAACAAAACCCCAAAAAATAAAAATAAAAATCATAAAATAGAAAGGCTGAAAACTGTAAATGAAGCGTTTACAAACCAATACTTACATCAGTCAGTTAAGTGCCATACGTGAAACCCGCTTGGGCGATCATGTCTCGAAAGAGACATGACTGACTGAGCAGAAGATTATCCTGCAGTAGGTTGCCATTGCTTTCTGAGGTAGACTGGTTGCAAGCCAAGGCTATAGAACCCAATCTGTCCTGTTATTTAACCCATAACTGGAAGGAAGAGACGGATTAATACCTTTCCCAAGTGTATTTGCGGGTAACTGAATGCAATGAATTCAACTGGAATTCGAAATCGGCTCCCCGATTTCTCGTTCCGAGCCGATATCCACTGGACCACAACGGTTTTCTAAATTGTAGTAATAAGATAATTTACCGAACAATGACGTATCTGTAGCGTTGCGGCTGAGACCAGACACCAGGGTCGTTATCGTGGTGCAGCTTCTAGACGAACACTTGTCGTCTTGCAAATAACCCTTCGGTCAGATCGTTAGCCACGAATTAAAACTATGAGAATTAAAAGCAGTAAACATTTTCTTTCTTTCCAAGATGAGGCGTAGGAAAGGACGGAGGTGAACAGACTAAAGCGGTTGTCTCGTCGTTTTCCGTGGAACCTCTTCGCCTTTCTAACCCTTTCGCGGAAAATAAACACTTTCTTATCAAGAACATTTTTCTCTCTTTTATTATCTTTGTCTCAAAATTAATTTATCTTCATTTAGAGATATTTTTCAGTGTCCCTTAGTATTTACTTGTGAAGACCACTTCACTAAGTTGGTAATCACCGGGAAAATACATTTTCGAATATACTATGTGACGGGTCAGCTGTTTTCCATTTAAAAAGGTTATCAGCTGATTCTGATATCGCTACATATTGAGAAAAGTGCTTCAATATTAATATTAAACAAACTATTTTTTGTCTATACTTAGATAATTTTTTTGTTTAAAAAAGTTAAGAAAAATATATTTAATGTATGATGAAGAGAATATGGGAAAGACGTTGGCGATGCTTTTGAATAATGTTTATTTTTATTTTTTTATTTTTTTTAATCATCTCACCCCAAGCAAGGCATTCCACTGCCACTATTGCGCATGGGGCTACATAGGGGAAGGTAAAGAGAAGGAGTGGATAGACATAGGGAATGTCAGGAGAAAGGTGACAGATGAGTAAGGATAGCGAGGATGAGGGTCGGGCAGATGGGAAGAGTGCTTGATAGAATGGGAGCAGGTTAGTGTGTTAGGAGGTGTGTATTGACCTTACATTTAAACTCCTGGAGATTGTAGCCGTCGGGGAAGCAATCGTTTGGAAGAGAATTTCACAGTCGGGAAGTGCGAGGAAAGAAACTGTTGGAGTAGAAGTTACGGCTGCATTTTATCGGTTTCACTGTAAAAGGGTGGGATCTAGTTGCTAATCTAGTATCTCGTGCAAATTCGTATTTAGGGGGCACCAGTGATCTAAGTTCATCGGAGCAGAAGCCGTGAAAGTATTTATAGAAGAGACACAGGGAAGCCACGTCTCGCCGGTGGGAGAGAGACTGAAGGCGGTCTGCCAAGTCGGTATCTATCACATTACATTATTGTTATTGCACAAGGATATTGGTTCGAAGGTTACTTAATATCGAATTGGGGATTGGTCTTGTAGTTGGGGCGACTGAAAATTATAGACATATATATATATACATCAGTTAATTTAGGTATTTATTTCAGTATATTTAAACAGTTTTTTTATTCGTTCCTTTAGCTATACATCCGATATCTATTTTAACCATTCATCTTCACATAATTATCACGAAAAATTTTAGTTTTTAAAAATTTTAAAAACTTTTTTAGTTTTAAAATTTTTTAGTTTTTTTTTATATATATATATTTATTTTAAATATTTTTAGACATTTTTTTTTATCTTTTTAGTTCGACTACCCATCCGATATTTATTTGAACCATTTACATACACATTATCAACCAGTTTTGTTATTTTTTTGTAGACGACTTTCTTTAAGAAATTTTACCTCTTCTTCCCTGCAACCGAAGCAAAACATCTTGCATTCTAACAAAGTAGCAAGCAGAAATTAGGACACAGGCCGAGCCCTGATCAACCTTGGCTGGGTCAAACTGGGGAGAATGTATGGTGTCTGTTAAGGACCGAAACCGTCAATAAACCGGGTTAACATCACTGATGATATGTCCTAACAGCATCTAAATGATGTATTTTTCAAATTCAATTGAACAAAATATTTTATTGTCTATACTTAGATTAATTTTGTTCGTTTTAAAATCGAAGTTGAAAAATATATATTTAATGTATGATGAAGAGATTGTGGGAAAAACGTTGAGGATGCTTTTGAATATTGTTTATTGTTATTGGATAAGGATATTGGTTCGAAGGGTACCTAATATCGAGTTGAATTTGTCTGGTTGTTGAGGCAATTGGAAACTATAAACTATACTTCTTCTTCTTCTTCTTCTTCTTCTTCTTCTTCTTCTTCTTCTTCTTCAAAGTAGTCGCTGCGCCCCGACGTGTTGAACTCTCTACCATTCTCTTCTATCTATCGTGATTGTGTGTCAGAGCCTAGATCTCTGCGATTATCCTTTTGGTGTGCTCATCATATGGCATATATTTGGCTTTTAATCTGACGGATCCCATCTTTCTCCAGGTTCAACAACAGCCGATCTCCTCTAACACGTGATTCGCCTTGGTCGCTAACACATGGCCGTTGATGTTTGTCTGGGCAGAGCTCCAGTCTGGCCCCTGCTCTGCGTCGAGCAGGTCCCCTTACGCCACTTATTATATACAGCTGCCTTTCGTGTCTTCACCGGAAGCTTTAGACCGGAAGCACTAGGGTCAATTAAGTCAGCTAAATTCATTTCGCTTTTGTCCGTGACGTCTGCCGTTTTCATTTGTTTTCTAACCGAAAATACTGGCATTTTTTATAAGCGTTTCACCCCGAGCAAGGCATGTCACTGCCACTACTGTGCAGGGGGCTACGTAGAGTGGAGAAAGGCTGGTTAAATATAGGAAATAACAGAGGGTGGGTGATAGGCGGGTGAGGATACCGAGATTGAGGGTTGGGTAGATGAGAGTGTTGTGAGAATAGTTGGGAGTTAGTGTGATAGGAGGTGTCTATTGACCCTACATTTAAACACCTGGAGATTGTAACTGTCGGGAAAGCAGACTTGTGGAAGGAAGTTCCACAGGCGGGAAGCGCGAGAAAAGAAGCTGTTGGAGTAGAATTTACGGTTACATCTTATTTGTTTAACTGTAAAAGGGTGGGACCTAGTTGCTAATCTAGTATCTCGTGTAAATTCGTGCTTAGGCGGCACCAGTGATCTAAGCTCATCGGAGCAGAAGCCATGAAAGTACTTGTAGAATAGGCACAGGGAAGCCACATCACGCCGGTGTGAGAGCGGCTGCAGCCGGTCTGCCAAGTCAGTATCAACCACGTTACAGATCCTCCTTTGTATTTTGTCAAGAAGCCCAAGGAGAGCAGCAGGGGCACCCGACCAGATATGGCAGCAATATTCAATACACGGGCGGATGGTAGATTTGTATATGTGCAGAATAGTTTCAGGTGGGAAAAATTTCCGGGCCCTGCACAGAGAGCCGACTTTCATAGCAGCAGATTTGGCAATGGATTCAATATAGTCATATAATCTATTTCCAACCAATCTTGATTTGTTTTAGGAATCTTTAAACTGTATCTTGATTTTCTCAGTGGATAAGGATGTAAAATTTAAAGCTAATTAAAAGAAATATAACTAAAACCATTTTCAGATGCGTCAAGCATTTGAGGAAGACAAGATATCATATTTTTAGGGGCGTTGACGAAAATTGCTGAGGTTAAAACAACCAGCCGATAAAATAGATATGAATGGAAAAATTAAAAATAACTCATTTTTTTAGATAAAATAAAAATCAACCCATTTTTTTTCACATGGTTACATTTTTAATTTTATTCAGACTTGAGTCTGAGTTTTGTTTAACGGCATATCAACACCTCTGTGGGTTATTTAATGCCCAAAAGATGGGGTTTTAAGGTATGTTTTAATGTTAGGTTATAGTGAGAAGTTGATATAGTCAGATTTTAATGTAATTACTGAATGTAAAAACAGAAATTATGACTAAGTGTAACCATACTATAAAATATCTATTAGCACATAAAACCATATGTGAAAACGTTATAATTTCTTTAAATGTTAATTTAAAGGTGGGGTTTTAATGTATTTCTTTAATGTCCGTTATAGTGAGAAGTTGATTTAGTCAGATTTTAATGAAATTACAGAAAGTAAAAACAAAAATTATGACTAAGTGTAAATATACAATAAAATAATTACTAAGCTCATACAACGATAGATGAAAGCGTTATAATTTCTTCTAAATTTAAAATTTATTGAATTCATTTTGGGAAAAAGACATCAAGAATCGTAGATGTCTTTTGGAATTGATAGGAAGCTGAAATTTCAAACGGTTACGAAACCAAGCTAAGAAACTTTCATCCTCTACTCATCCTCAGCTTATTCTGAAAATTTCATTCTGTAGGCAGTAGAGACTGAATTAGAGATTATCAGGATGGACGGTCATATTCTCAAAGAGGCCCCTGACTTTGAAAGCCTGGTCTGAAGAGGTAGTCATGTATAATATGCTGGCAAAATGGCCGGTTCTTTGTACCGTTCCAAAGATTTTATATCTTATCCTGATATCCTCTATCATTACAAGAGCCATATCAGAGAGACAAGAGAATATTGCTGGCAGATCTCGGCAGGATATACCCAATGTTCCCCTTCCATCTTTAAAACTGTTCAAAAGCGTTCGGGTAGCCTTGTCAATGACTGGAGATCCGTTCTCGTTCTCTCAGGTGTAGAAAGTCAGTCAGTTAAGTGCCATCCGTGATAAGTGCTTTGGGCGATCAGTTCTCTTTCGAGACATGAGTGACTGGACAGAAGATTATCCCATAATAGATTGTCATTGCTTTCTGTGGTAGACTGGTTGCCGACCAAAGCTATAGAACCCAGTCTGTCCTATTATTTAATCCATAAATGGAAGGAAGAGACGGATTAATACCTAATACTTTCATGGCTTCTGCTCCGATGAACTTAGATCACTGGTGCCCCCTAAATTCGAATTTGAACGAGATACTAGATTAGCAACTAGATCCCACCCTTTTACAGTGAAACCTATAAAATGCAACCGTAACTTCTACTCCAACAGTTTCTTTCCCCGCACTTCCCGACTGTGGAATTCCCTTCCACACGATTGCTTCCCTGACGGCTACCATCTCCAGGAGTTTAAATGTAAGGTCAATAGACACCTCCTAACACACTAACCTGCTCCTATTCTATCAAACACTCTTCCCATCTGCCCAATCCTCATCCTCGGTATCCTTACTCATCTGTCACCTTCCTCCTGACATTCCCTATGTCTAACCACTCCTTCTCTTTACCTTCCCCTATGTAGCCCCATGCGTAATAGTGGCAGTGGAATGCCTTGCTTGGGGTGAGATGATTAAAAAAACAAGAAAAAATACCTTTCCCAAGGGTATTTGTGAGCAAGTGAATGCAAGGAATTCAACTGGAATTCGTGTGGACATTTCACCGAAAAACTGGACAATTCAAAGACTGGACAAATAGTCAACGCTTTAAGTCAACCCAAATTCGATCTCTCACCCAGGTGATTTTTTTTTGTTTTGCTTAGAAACGGTTGTTGAACTTTCCACCTATTGGTGGTTGCGAGTGTTCAGAAGATTCTGCTAATTACATCATCGACTGTTGTCAGTTTACCGCTTATAGTTTCCGTCGTTTGCACCTCGAATATATTTTAGATTCTCTCGTTTTGTCAAGAATATAATGGTATCCCTCAAAGAAAAGATTTCTGATTTCTGGTTCTGTCCGCACAAACTCAATGATGACAACTGAATGGCCCAGAATGAATGTTCTAAATCAACAGGATAAGAATTTGTGCTGGAAAAAACTTAAAATATCGACAACTTTTCTTCTCAGTGAATTGTCTGTCGGTAAAATGTTCGTCGCAGTCTTGTCTTTCGGAGACCTATCTTTCAGTCAATTAACTTTCGTCGAAGTGTCTGGCTACCGTGATCTATATTGGTGATAGTTGTAATGTTTCAACGCGGCTTTGGACGTGATAAACTACGTTCTACTTCGCAAGACATTTGCTACAGACGAAATACGAGTAGACCCTTGCTAATTTGCATGATTTTCGGCGCAAATGTTCAGAGGAGCTAAATTACTTTGTTCAAGAAGTTCAAGCATTTAAAGCCAAGCCTCTCGCTACCTAAATTCCTTAGTTTCACCTGTTTAGAACTTTACATTATATATGTATCGGGCACTTTTTACTATAATTGTATGATAGTCTAATTTAATTCTCGCCAATAACTAGTAAATAATTATATATATATATATATATATATATACATGCATATCTATCTATCTATCTATCTATCTATCTATCTATATATACGTGTGTATGTTAAAATGACGTTATATATATATATATAACGTCATTTTAACATCTATCTATCTATCTATATACGTGTGTATGTTAAAATGACGTTATATATATATATATAACATTTTAACATACACACGTATATAGATAGATAGATAGATAGATAGATAGATAGATATGCATGTATATATATATATATATATATATATATATATATAATATTAACTATAGCAACAACAATACCAATAGTAAAACTAGTATTAATCAAACTATAATTTAAATCGTCTTGTATAACCCACCGAGAACGAACTCGGAGGGAAAAAAGGGGGAAGTAAAAAAAGAAACAAACGAAGTACATGAACAAAAAGTCAAGTACACGTAAGAAAGAAAAAAAAAACAAGACGAAAACCCGAACACTAAAGTGCTCTATACCAAAGTAGAGCAAACGAAGACAGTACTCTAAGCAAGAGCCAACAACCGACCACGATCCGTTAGGCGAAAAAAGCGTGGTCGGTTGTTGGCTATTGCTTAGATTTCTCATATATATATATATATATATATATATATATATATATATATTGATTGTTTGATACTTAATTTTTGGTCCTAATACGGTGAGACCAGTACAAATTTATATTAAAAAGTGTTTTATACAATTATATTGTAGAACTTTTGAATATTTTCCATTTTAAACTGGTTATTTCGCTACCTTGGTTTCCACCATGAGTGGTGTCTTCAGGCGATTTTTAATAACTAACAAATTAGTAAAAATCGCCTGAAGAAACCAAGGTAGCGAAACAACCCGTTTAAAAATGAAAAAGTTTTCAAAAGTTCTACAGTACACACACACACACACATATATATATATATTATCCTACATCTATTACGCAACTCGGAGTTTCATGGGTTATGCAATTATCTATTCAACTGTCAGTTTGAAATATGCACCTGATGATTGCATAACGCATGAAACTCCGAGTCGTGCCATAGATGTAGGATAATATGTACATTTGATACATTGAGCACAGTTTTATTAACACCTAAATAATAATACTACATATATATATGTACACATTCCTCATATGTATATTTATCAAATTACGACACTATATATATATATAATATATATATATTAAAATGTTGCTATATATGTATATATTTATTAAGGATAACCTGAATAATAGGTTGGGAATGGAAAGGGTCTAGGAATTATTTTTCCTTGGTAGACATTTTAATATGGCTGTCACAATGTAAGTAATAATTAAAACATTCCCATCTCTCGGATTTCCTTTGATGTTTATCCGAGTGAAGCGCTTCTTTGATGCAAGCCGGTAAAATTGGGCAGGAGACACACTTAGCGGTCAATGGCGGATTCACCATCTCAAGCTTCGTTGAACAAACACACAAGTTTCGACACGCGTTATTAGAGCGGGAAACCATTAATTCCTATTCACCTAAGATAAGAGTCTTCGGAAAGAGAGATAGAGAGAAAGAGAGAATGAGAAAGAGAGAGAGAGAGAGAGAGAGAGAGAGAGAGAGAGAGAGAAAGGAGGGAAGAGATGGAGAAAGAGAAAGAGAGATATCAAGAAAAAGAATGACCGGTAGAAGAAACGAGTGTGAAATGGATGGGTGTGTAAAAAGGGGGCCGTTTTAAAGTTGAAAATATGTATCCAAAGAAATTAAGACTTTTTCAAGACAGTGTGTACAAAACGAAAAGAAAACTTAATAGTTCCATATACTTTTCGAGAAACAAACGAAAAGTTTTCAGAAAACTTTATACATTTGTACATATTTTTTTTATATCAAATATATATATTTATACTTATATATACATGAAATGTTTGATACGATTTAAACTATTTGGACTATTTTCCTCAACTTTATTGCCATGTTTACGAATTTTCGGCCGTTGTACACTCCGGCCTTCTTCAGGTGCTACGAATTTCGAACCGAAACCTTTATTACAACCACTGGGGTATATTTACAGTATTTACATTATTCGGATTATTGTCCTCATCTTTGTTGCCATTTTACGACATTTCTGTCGTTGTTCGCTACGGCCTTCTTCAGGTGCTAGGAATTTCGAACCAAACCTTTTATTGCAATCACTGGGTGATATCATCGCGTAGAGCCTCTTTTTGTAATTATGAGTTATCTCCCTCTAACCCTGTAAGTTACTTGTTCACCACTGTTGTAGCCTGGTATTGAACGCACAACCTTTTGTGTCAAGTCACTGGATCTAACTAACGTTTTTATCCATTGGGCCACGTGTCCATGCGTTAATAATATATTTGGGACACATATTCTTCTTTTTCTATGTGCCCTGTGCTTTCATGAGGGTTGCATGTTGTAACAGGAGAAAGCGTGCTAAGAGCCACTAAGGATAGAGAGATGGGGAAAGCCATAATCGCCTACGTCCTGAAAGGACAGGGCGCATAGAAGAAGAATATATATGACAACTGTTTATAAGAAACTATAATGTGGGTAAAAATGGGGAATCAATTCTGTGCTGTAATCAATATATAAACTGATCCCTCATTTTGTGGCAATGCTAGTTTCTATACATTTATATTCTAGATTTATGGGTTTGAGCTAGTGGATGGTAGAGCGGAGTTTAGGTGGTGTAACAGGAGAAAGCGTGCTAAGAGCCACCAGGGATAGAGAGACGTGAAAAGCCATGATCACCTACGTCCTGAAAGGACACGGCACATAAGAAAGACTATATATGCCAACTGTTTATAAGAAATTATGATGTGTATATAAAATGGGGGATCAATTCTATATTATAATCAATATATAAACTGATCCCTCATTTTGTGGCCATGCTAGTTTCTATACATTTATATTCTAGATTTATGGTCTTGAACTAGTAGATGACGGAACGAGGGTTGCGTGGTATAACAGGAGAAAGCGTGCTAAGAGTCATCAAGCATAGCGAGACGTGAAAAGTCATGATTTCCTACGTTAATACTGCACAATAACATGTGCATCAAATGAATTTATAAATATTTAATAATTACCTATATTGCAGTTTCATCAATGAGAGAATGAAGAAAATCCACCATCAGCAAAGTTTTATGTCAACGCAAGACAAAATCGTCGCTGTTTTTATGTTAACGTCATTGTAACCTCTCTGAAGATGGCTCATGTGAGCCGAAAGCTTAGAACCAACTTAATAATAAATTATCCAAATGTTGGAGAATTTTTTCTTTATTTTCACTTGAAATTAAAGGCAAAATACGATGTATAGAACGGCTCCTGATTAAACATAATAGACATTCATTGTCTCGTATATTTAACAGTATATGTTTAGAAAATTATCTGGTGCCTCGATATACTATATATATATGTGTGTGTGTGTGTGTGTGTGTGTGTGTGTGTGTGTGTGTGTGTGTGCAAGCGAGCGCGCGTTCAAGGGACGATATAGCTAAATACTCTGACAGCAGTTTTACACCCATTGATCATATTTTATGAAGTTTTACGGTATTGGCACCTACTGAAAATTTCGGCATGACAGACTGGGCCAATATACGCATTGAAAACTCTCCAAATTTTACGACAAGAAAACTGCATGAAACTAATGTGAACCCCACCCAGACCCGGTTACATACATGGGATTTTACAATACACCCGAAGAGAACACTCAAAGATAATCATTAAGACATCTTGATCACAGAGTGACAAAATAAAGAATGTGTCTTCTTATTGATATGGCAAATCTGTTTACACAGTAACGTATCTCTGAAGATCTTAAAAAAAACTAAACCATCAAAATACTAGGCTCTTGAAGTGAAAATCTAAAACATGTCGCGTTTATCTTTGTTCTATTCATTGAGGACGATTTTATTCTCGTGAGTGTTCGTCGTTCACGAGAAAATAATAATGAAAAACGCAATAAAATCACGTCAATTTTTTACAAGTAAAAGTACATGAAAAATAACAACAACAACAATAATAATATCTTTATGATTATTATGATTATTATTATTATTATTATTATTATTATTAGTAGTAGTAGTAGTAGTAGTAGTATTTTTATATGAGATCTTACGATATATGCAGACTTAACAATCAATTCTAATAGCCCTGACATCGTGATCAAAGACTACAAAAATAGAACATGCTTTCCTACTGACGTGGCAGTTCTTAAAGATTGTAATGTATCTTTGAAGATCTTCACAAATAAAAAATCAAAATACAAGGATCTTGGTGTGGAAATCTAAAAAAAAGTGTCGCGTTTATTCTTATTCAATTCAATGAGGACGATTTTACGCTGTAGGGTTTTAGGATTTCAGGAGAAAACAACGATGAAAGCCTCTAATATATATTCACCGATTTCGTACAAATAAAAGTTCTATAATCATAACAATAGTAAAAGTAATAATTTTATAGGACGTTATGAGACACACAGACAGATTAATCGAAACTAGTCGGTCAGGCATCGTAAAAAAAGATCATAAGAACAAAATATTATTTCTTACTGACTTATCAGTTACTGAAAACATTAATGTATCTTTGAAGATGTTCAGAAAGCTATCAAAATACAAGGCTCTTGAAGTAGAAATCTACAAAATGTCACACATGAATAAATCAAAAACTTTAGTTTTGGTTGGATTCATGGGTTGGATTTGTAAATGTTCCGACAGATTGTTTGAAGGAATCCCTAGCAATGGTTCTCCTTGTAGGTGCTATGGCCCGTTCAGTACTTTGACCAACATGGCTTTTCACATTATTTTCTTCCCTGTTCTTTAAAAAAATGTCGTTACTTAAATTACTAGCGTATAACTATTGTATTTTCTGACTTAAGTATGGTAGCTAAAATTGTTTCAGAATGATATACGTGGATCAGATATTTTAGAATATCATGTGTGTCTCAAATCTTTCAGAATGCCATTCCTGGCTCATGTGTTTCAGAATGTCATTGGTCGATCAAATGCTTCGGAGTATCATGTACTTTTCAAATGTTTTTGAATATTATGCGTTTCTCAAATGTTTCATAATGTCATTCGTGGTTCAAATGTTCAGAATGTCATTTTTTTATTATTATATCACCCCCTGCAAGGCGGTAAGGACACTGGTGTGCAGGGGGCTACGTAAGAGTGAAAAGATTGGAAAATCCTAAACAGGGAACAAGGGATGAGCCTCTACACTTGTTCAATAGACGTGGGTGGAGTGTGAACCGGGCGATAGTTCAGTCTATCTACTCCAATTAAAAAAAATAAACAAAGAGGAAAAGTGAAAAGATTGGAAAAGAGAAAGCCAGAAACCACATCCTAAACAGGGAACAAGGGATGAGCCTCTTCACCTGTTCAATAGACGTGGGTGGAGTGTGAACCGGGCGATAGTTCAGTCTATCTACCTTGACTCAAATGTTTCTTTATATAATGGGTATTTCAAATGTTTCAAAATTTCATGCCTGTCAAAATGTTTAAGAATATTATGCATTTTTCAAATGTTTTAGAATATTATGCCTTTCAGAATGTCATTCGTGGCTCAAATAATTCATTTCCCTCTGTAGACGAATAATTATAGTAAAACATTTTATATAAATCAGACTTGATCTCTAGACACAATTGCCTTCCATGTCGATTCAATTAGTCAAATGCATTAGTGTTTCTAATACTTGTTAACCATAAGCTAGAAATAGTTACACACACACACACACACGCGCACACACACACAATACACACACACGCACACGCCCACACACACACACACACACACACACACACACACACATATATATATATATTATATTAATCATCTCACTCCAAGCAAGGCATTCTACTGCCACTGTTGCGCAGCGGGTTACATAGAGGAAAGTGATGAGAAAGACGGGTTAATTATAGAAAATGTGAGGAGGAGGGTAATAGGCGGATGAGGATACCGAGGATGGGGGTAGAGTGGATGGATAAAAGTGCTTGAGAGAATGGATGCGAGTTAGTGTGATAGGAGATGTCTATTCACCTTACATTTAAATTCCTGGAGATTGTAGCTGTCGGAGAAGCAAGTATATGAAGGGGAATTCCACGGGTGGGAAGTGCGTGAAAAGAAGCTGTCAGAGTAGAAATTGCGGTTACATTTTATCGGTTTCACTGTAAAATGGTGGGACCTAGTTGCTAATCTAGTAGCTCGTGTAAATTTATACCTAGGAGGCATCAGTAATCTAAGTACATCGGAGCAGAAGCCGTGAAAGGATTTATAGAAGAGGCACAAGGAAACCACGATACGCCGGTGAGAGAGTGACTGCAGACGAGCTGCCAAATCGGTATCGATCACATTACAGATTCTCCGTTGGATTTTGTCAAGAACCCCGAGGTGAATAGCAGGGGTACCTGACCAGAGGTGGCAATAGCATTCGATACACGGGCGGATAGTATAATTATATATGTCCCGGATTGAGTTAGACGGGAAAACTTTTCTGGCCCTGCACAGAGAACCGACTTTTTTAGTAGCGGATTTTGCAAAGGATTCGATATAGTCATTCAACTTGAGATCCGCTGAGAGTGTGAGGCTATGAAGGCGTAGTGTTTTACTCTCAGGGAGGCTATCCTGTTTCATGCTAATGGGAGGTAGGAGAGATTGTCTATGACGGTTAATAGATAGCAGCTTCGTTTTTGAAGCATTAAAATTTAAGAGCCATTTCTTACCCCATTCCACCACGGATTGTGGATCCTTCTCAAGCTCGGCAGCGAGGTTCGCTTTGTCAACCTCACCAGATTTTTGATCGAGGCGAGAGTAAACTGTGGTGTCGTCGGCGTACATGCCTACTTGGGATCTTATAGCGTCGGAGAGATATTTCTTATGATTATAATAATTCTTTTCAGAAATAACTGATACAAGTTCTACTAATCAACTCATAGGGGGGCAAAAGGGGGGGAAATGTATTCATACCTTTCCGAATTTTATTTGCGCTCAATTCAATATCAATCAACGAACTTGAACTGGAACGAGAAGCCATTATCCATTTCACCCCACGCATGTTTACACCATCGGCTATTCGGACTCGGTCACCCATACAGAGGGTGCGATATATAAATTGTCATAATCGAAGCAAAAAAATAAAATAAAACTGCTGTCTTTTTTAACAGACATAATCTCTAAACTTAGCCGAAAATATCTTGAAATACAAAAGAATAAGGCCCACCCCGCCTACAAAAGGTAGCTGAAGAAAATGGAAAGAAAGAACGACTTATAAACTGCAAGGAAACTAAATGCATGTTCTTCAGTTAAAAGAGGAGTCCAAAATGCTAACTACTGGTTAGGTTATGCTTTAAATAACAGGATAGATTGGGTTCTGTAGCCTTAGTTAGCAACCAATCTACCGCAGAAAGTAAGGGTAATCTACTGCGTGATAATCTTCTGCCCAGTCTCTTTCGAGACATGATCGCCCAAGCATGTGTCCCGTAAGGCACCTATCTAACTAATATATTCTACGATTTATATATTTATTTTGAGATCTTAATAGTTACGTTATACAAGTTTTACTAATTAACCCACAGTTCGAAGAAAGAGGTGGATTCATACCGTTCCCAGCGGTATTTGTGCCTAAGTGAAATTAGAACTCGGTTCTCAGATTTACTATGTCGAGCCACTATCCATGACACCACCCGCATATCCAAGCTTAGAGCACCTGTTATTTCCAAAGCTTTCACCCATATCTAAACTTATTTCTAAATGGAAATTTGTCTGTGTGTGTGTGTGCCCGTTATCTATAGCCTCCGAAACGGCTGAACCGATTTTCTTGAAAATTTCACAGTTGTAATATCAGCGTCTGCGAGTGTACTTAGCTGGGTTTTGTGTCGAGGAACACCCGATAAATATCGAAAATCGGTAATCGAAAAAATAGGGTAATAGAAGGAGTGGTCTGAGTTTAATCAAATTTCATACACTCATAGACAAAGACATAAGAAACGATATTCAGAAGTTTCAAGATTGCAGTTCTTACAATAGTGCAGAAAATCGATAATATATATATATATATATAAAAGGCAAGATGTTTGTGTGTGTGTCTGTTTATCTGCCTGTATGTCTGTATTTTTTTAGCTCTTTTATTTTAGTAGGTATAATTGTAGTTCTTAGTCCACTCAGAGGACTTATTTAGCCTTCAAAATTAAGTTTACGGCGAAGAAAACTTATTTGATATCGATACCAGGAAAATAAAAATTACATCCATTGATTTTTCTTTCAGTCTACCTTTTCGCTTGAACTGGAAACAACTATTGCTTTAAGTCTTTCGTGCCAACGTCCAAAGAGTCTGAGCTCCATGACCATGGGTTAGTTTTAAAGCTTTCATTACACCCGAGCAACGCCAGGCTATACTGCTAGTAGTTACTAATCAGGTTGGATGAATTTAACTTCGAAGATCTTGCCAGAACAGATATTTCAACCTGATTTAGTCGTAAGCCTTGAATCAAGAGAATAGAATAATTCTCAACTATTTTGCACTGACTATCGTTTCTAAATTTGGAGAGTTAATGTGCAGATGTACGTTGTGGTGCAGTGGATATCTACTCTGAACGACAAATCGGGGAGCCGAGTTCGAAATCCTGTGGAATTCCTTGCATTTACTTACGGACAAATACCATTGGGAAAGGTATTAATCCGTCTCTTCCCTCCAGTTATGGGTTAAATAATAGAACAGACTTGGTTCTGTAGTCTTGGTCGGCAACCAGTCTACCACAGAAAGCAATGGCAACCTTCTGAGGAATAATTTTCAGCCCAGTCAGTCATGTCTCTTTTGCGACATGATCACCCAAAGCGTGTATCACGTATGGCACTTAACTGAGTGACTGAAGATTTAAATGGGACTTGAATAAGTCTTGGGGTTTTGTAATAACTGCAATTTTGCAATATAACAGATATGAGCTTCCCAGTTTAAATCAATAAATGTACGAAAAGGTAATTCCTTATTACCGATTTTCAGACAGGAATTACCATTTACCAAATTCTTTCCAATATGCATTTCAAACAAAAGTTTTGTGCTTTCGCGTGGGAATAGTATTGCAAAATCTTGAATTTCTACCGTCTTTGTGATGACGCGAAATGGTTCCAGACAGAAACAAAATGGACGCGAGGGAATTTCTTTAGAACTTTTGTAATCTCTCCATTTTCATTGTTCTCGGCCTTTCTTGACTATGAGTTATGTTCCTACTGTTCAATTTGGCATCTTTTAATAGGTTAACGTTAGGTCAGCTCCTAAAGCGAACATCCATAAGTCATTTTTTTTGTTTCTTTCGGTATAATGCATTTACACACGTAGAGAATGACGGTTAAATATAAGCTAGGTATATGTAAAACGGCAAAAGACCGCCTGATTTTCCTTCATACATTTCAACAGTTATTCATGATCATAATATCAAATGTTCATCGAGAATTCGTATATTGAATATCAACACAATTTCGAGTTATATCCCGCTCGAACAATGTTAGACGCCCGAGGCGACACTCTCAGGATTTTGGTAATATTCTCTTCAGAGAATCATTCTTTCAAAGATACCCATTTAATTATCACTCAACTGTCGAGGGTTAAACATGTATTTTTTATGTGCAACGTTCTTTCGGTGATCTGGGTCGACATGACTTTCCACACTTTCCAAACCATTGTTGAACTAAAATTTTGAACACCAGTTTTCTTGTTTTCTGTTTTGGAAGTCTATTCATTCACACTCATTCCCAAACAGGTCTTGAGTCTCAGTGGTATTATGGCTTTGTTTGGGGTGAATTGATGAAAGAAAGCTAAAAACGCCAAACTAGTTTTCTTGTTTGTCATATCTGCCCCTCTTCTGACATCTGTATATGCAGATTATCTCCCTTTAGCGTGACAAAAAATAATATATATAACGGTCATTATTATAATAAAGAGTACATTTTTTCTCCATAATCTACCTTGCATATCTATAAGTCTATCATCCGTTACCGCATAGAGTATTACTGTCACATTTGTTTGTAGTCTCCTGCTATTTGTCTATAGCGCCAGGATAAATTTCAAACAATCAGCAATAAGAGGCTCATCCCTTGTTCCCTGTTTAGGATGCGGTCTTCCGGTTTTCTCTTTTCCAATCTTCTCACTCTTTTTTTCTTTTTTTTTTCAATTGGAGTAGATAGTCTAAACTACTGTCCGGTTCACACTCCACCCATGTCTATTGAACAGGTGAAGAGGCTCATCCCTTGTTCCCCGTTTAGGATGCGGTTTCCGGTTTTCTCTTTTCTAATCTCTTCACTCCTAAGTAGCCCCCTGCACATCAGTGGCGTTACTGGTTTGCTCGGGGTGATATGATTAAAAAAAATTATTTATCATGGTCTGGCGGCTCAATTTTAGTTTTTCTTACGGCCCTAGGGTTGTCTCCCTTTGCCTTTTCTATAAATACTTTCATGTTAAGTGATCAGATGAGCTTTTCACTATAGTACGAAACTTTTTGAATTGAAGCGCAGTAATGAGTTGTGGTGCAGTGGATATCGACTCGGAACGACAAATCGGGTTGCCGAGTTCGAATTCCAGTTGAATTCCTTGCATTCACTTACGGACAAATATCATTGGGAAAGGTATTAATCCGTCTCTTCTCTCTAGTCATGGGTTAAATAGTAAGATAGATTGGGTTTTATTTGCCTTGGCTGGCAACCAGGCTACCGCAGAAAGTAATGGCAAGCTACTGCGGGATAATATTCTGCGAAGTCAGTCATGTCTCTTTCTAGACATGATCACCCAAAGCGTGTATAACACTTAACTGACTGAACATAATATTTGGAATCATGATTATTATTCTAGTGGGCATAAAGTGGGTGATCGGTTTTCTATTGTTATGAAGTATTAAACTGATCCCCTATTAATTACTGCGTAATAATATAATACATCTCTTCCTCCTCCAAACATGAGTCAAATAATGGGACAGATTGGTTGGCAACCAGGCTACCGCAGAAAGTAATGGTAAGGTACTGCGGGATAATCTTCTGCAAAGTCAGTTATGTCTCTTTCTAGACATGATCACCCAAAGCGTGTATCACATATGGCACTCGACTGACTGAACAGGCTGTTGTCGGGATCTCATCAGTTTACATTTGAGTTGACGAGATGTAGCCATATGTTCAAGCTAAAAGTTTTTTTTTCTCACACTTCTCGCTTATGAAACTCTCTGCTATCTTCATACCTTCCAGCTAACTTTAATCTATCACAATTGAAATGCAATCGTTATCTGCTGTCTTTTTGGTTACACTTTCCTCATTTTTTTTCTTACATTAATAATGTTTCTGATTCTATTTCTTACACACCATGTAATCTCATGTATATTCCTGGTTTTATTGCATTGCATGGGGCAGGAGAAAATAATTAAAAGTTCTCCCTCCATGGATCCAGGTATGTTGTCCATAATATCACGTTATTTGGTGTTCGCTTTTAAATTTCGTTTGGTTCGATGTGCTTGTAGTGGATAAGAAATTAAAAATTAAAATCAAACTTCTTCTTCACTTTTTACTAAAATTCACAATGACGTGTGAAATCCTGATTTTTCCCAAACAGAAAAATGATTGATCATGTGCTTCAAGAAAAAGTCGAAACCAGGTTTCGCAAGTAGGTGTCAAAATAATTTTTGACCAATAGGAACGACTTGCAAGACCAAAAAGGACTTCGCGAGTAAGTGCGAAAAATTTAGATTACAATAAAACGACTTGATCAGCGTCAGTCAGTCAGTCAGATGGAAGCAGCAAGAATGACAAAACTAAAATGTAACTTCAACTTCAAATCGACCCGGTGATAAGGTCAGGTCGCACCTTGTTCTCTTTTCCTTATTTCTGGTGTATTGATTACTTTTACTTCTTTTCCCCAACCAAAGACATTCCTACTGAATACATGCATACGTACGTACGTATATACAATTTCAACAATTAATACTACGAACATTTTCTACAAATCATGATACCAATAAATTTATCATTGCACAGGAACTCTACCCTTAACTTCTTAATAATGTTTCTAACTCCTACAGCTTATCTTAATCTTTCCTTTTAATAAAATTTAATTTTATTTTTACATTATTCCACACAATTCTACACATTCCAACCTGCCGACAACTAGTTTTCTGATGAAAACCTTCTGATAATTCGCTGATGATAATTCTGCAACAGTTGTTTACTCGTGCAACCAGACTGGCAACGGGGGTATCCCCCATTCACATTTAGATCAACTAAATGCAGACGACAATACTACTCCTTCAGCTTCTTTTCTCGCACTTCCCGCCTGTGGAACTCGCTTCCATATTCTTGTTTTCCTGACAGCTACAACAACCAAGAATTTAAATGCAGTGCATATATTCATCTCTTAACCACTTGACTCTAGTTCTTTCTTCACTACACTGTATATCCTTTCCTTTCTCTCCACCTTTGCACCTGTCATCACACCTGTACTCCCATCCTTCTCTTGTTCCTTTCTACCTGGTTCGTCTTTCTCTTCACTCTCTTCTACCTAATCTTTCTACTCTTATGTTGCCCACTGCACATCAGTGGCGTTACCGCCTTGCTCCGGGTGATACGATTAAAAAACATGGGTTAAATTGTTCGCTTTGCATAAAAGTCACGATTTTTCCAAAATATGTCCCAAATAGGCTGTATGGACTTGGAGGCACACTTGCAAACGTCCCGCAATATTTTCAATTAACTGGCCACATTCCTCTTTGTGAATTTCCCTGATTTGTTATGTGATTTCTTCAACAATCGTTTCTGGGTTGTTCTGGACCACATTGACCATTAGATACTTCTTCTTCTTCTATGTGCTTTGTCCTTTCAGGGCGTAGGCGATCATGACCCTCCACATCTCCCTAATCCTGGTGGCGCTTAGCACGCTTTCTCCTATTACACCACGCAAGCCCCGTTCCGTCATCCTTCAAGCCCATAAATCTAGAATATAAATGTATAGAAACAAGCATGGCCACAAAATGAGGGATCAGTTTATATATTGATTATAATATAAAATTGATCCCACATTTTATATCGACATAATAATTTCTTATAAACAGTTGGTATATATATTCTTCTATGTGCCGTGTTTTTTCAGGACGTAAGCTATCATGGTTCTCCACCTCTCCCTATCCATGGTGGCTCTTTCTATGTTTTCTCCTGTTAAACCTCACAACCACCGTTTCGTCATCCACCTGATCAGGCCCTGCAAATATGTTATCCGCTGCCTTCCTCTGTCTCTTTTTCCTTCTATCTGGCCAGTCAGTATCAGGTTCTCCAAGCCCTGCTTCCTCATTGCATGTACCAGGAACTTCAGTTGTCTCTTCCTGATGCTCAATATTAAATTTTTTTTCGTTGCCATTCTTTCCAACAACTCATCGTTGCTCGCATGTTCTGTCCACGATATCCGCAGCATCCTTCTGTAGAACCACATTTCCGCTGCTTCAAGTTATTTCCTCATTTTTGATGATATTATAAATCTGGAGGATGAGTGGGGGGGGTTAATGTCCAGTAGGTGCGATGCCCATTCGGCGACACACTTCCTACTGAGCAGTCTCTCCTGAAATCTCTCTCAGCCTGGCAAGATAATCGTTCGATGTGTGTGTGCGTGTGCGTGTGTGTGTGTTATTGGGTGGCCCTGTCTTGTTGAAACCACTGTTCACTTGATCTCTGCATCTCCCAGTGATTAACAGTACTTTGAGAAAATTGTGCGTTCTGTTATTTTGTGGTCATACTGTTTATCTTCATCCCTAGGACTGTAAGCATTCTGTCTGAACGAGACAAGTCACATGTATTTATTATTATTACTTCATTTTTCATCATAAAACAATTTCTGCTATGGTCGCACTACCTACCACACCTTAAGAAAGACCTAAATCAAGTCGTGGTGTCTTGTTATGGCTCCATTTCATGTTTTTCGTATCTCCCATAACATTCCTAACTTTCCATAGACAAAGTTCTCCTTCGTGTGTGGGCTGTACTTAACAAGACAATTCTTTGTATATCTCTTAAGCTGGGATTTCCAGGGATTCTTTCAATGTGTTGTTTTGTTCCATTTTTTATCATTCCAAGTGCACCCACTATCACTGGTACTATTCTTGTTTTCAATTTCCACATTTTTCTATTTCAATTTCCAGATTTTTATATTTTGACAGTTTTTGAATTCTTTGGTTGCTATGATACAATCCGCCGGACAAGTCATATCAATTAATAGCAAGATTTTTGTTTTGTTTTTGATAATAATGTCCGGCTTATTTGCTTCAATTTTCCTGTCTGTGTCGATGGTGAAATCCCATAGAATGGTGACATCTATTTTTGTGACCGTTGCTGGGTGATGATCATACCAGTGTTTCTTTACTGATTTATCCCGAAAAGGAATACAGTAGAAAAAGTTCAGTTGAAGAATGGAACTCCACACCAGGAATACAATATACCAGCCTTATTGTAATAAGGTACAATTAACAATAATACACATATAGGCAAGCAACGGGTTGGAGAGGAATCGACTATCGAATTGTGCATGCCTTCGCCTAAGAACTTTTTCCCGTATTTACTAGCCTTCCCACGCAAGGCCAGATGTGACACATGGTCATTTTATCGTGGGTATTCCCGGCCATATAGCCGGGCCAAAAATGTCTGTCTATTTTTCCCCAGTCGTAGTTCTACCCTTCGGCGGAACCACGACTGGGTTATTGCTCTCTGCTTGGAAGCAGAGAGCGCCCTCTACCCGAAGGCAGAGAACTGACAGTGTCATAGATCAGTCAGGCGAATGCCTAAGACCTTTTTCTGTATTTACTAGCCTTCCCACGCAAGGCCAGATGTGACACATGGTCATTTTATAGTGGGTATTCCGGGCCATATAGCCAGGCCAAAAAATGTCTGTCTATTTTTCCCCAGTCGTAGTTCTACCCTTCGGCGGAACCACGACTGGGTTATTGCTCTCTGCTTGGAAGCAGAGAGCGCCCTCTACCCGAAGGCAGAGAACTGAGAGTGTCATAGAGCAGTCAGGTGAATGCCTAAGACCTTTTTCAGTATTTACTAGCCTTCCCACGCAAGGCCGGATGTGACACATGGTCATTTTAATGTGGGTATTCCCGGCCATATAGCCGGGCCAAAAATATGTCTGTCTATTTTTACCGAGTCGTGGTTCTACCCTTCGGCGGAACCACGACTGGGTTTGTGCTCTCTGCTCGGAAGCAGAGAGCTGACAGTGTCATAGAGGAGTCAGGCGAATGCCTAAGACCTTTTTGTATTTACTAGCCTTCCCACGCAAGGCCAGATGTGACACATGGTCATTTTATAGTGGGTATTCCCGGCCATATAGCCGGGCCAAAAAATCTCTGTCTATTTTTCCCCAGTCGTGGTTCTACCCTTCGGCGGAATCACGACTGGGTTAGTGCTCTCTGCTCAGAAGCAGAGAGCGCCCTCTACCGGAAGGCAGATAGTTGACAGTGTCATAGAAAAGTCAGGCGAATGCCTAAGACCTTTTTCCATCGTCGTACCTCTCGTT